>NMUG010001744.1:0-17218 GCA_002855965.1 Monotropa hypopitys | reverse complement strand
GATCCTAGTGTCCACACCATATCAGGAGTTGTCCCTTTTACCTCTTTGTGTGACACTTGACTTTCTTTGTGTTGGTACTCCTCATGGTGATCTTTGTGCTCTATTGATCGACATACATGGACCTTAGCCCCTATGTGTTGTGGGTTCGTAGACTCAGTTGGGAGTTGTGGTTCCATTGTGACTCCTCCATTAGTTATTCCATCCGTTGTGTGATTTCCCCTGAGTTTTTCGTCAACGGTAAGCTAGTAAGAGCTTGGACTTCAGGAGTGGAATGTTGATCAGTTTTGTATCGTTCAGTGGTGTTTCCTTTGCTGGAAACCTTTGGCACTGTGCTAAATCCATTGTGCTTGGTTTCGTTGTACTTCGTGGATGATCTTCCATGAGGTTTTTGACCTCTCCCTATTGTTGAATTGAGTTGTACTCGAACTTGCAAAATACCGACGCGCGTGTTGCTCCCTCTTACCATGATTGGTTGATTCTCCTTGCCCGTTCTTCATCCTTGGCTAAAGGACTACTCATAGGTGCGATTGTTCTACTTCGGCATTGTATCCTTGATTGAAGTGCGACTAATCCCCTTCAAGCGTGAAAATTTTGAGTTGAAGAGGAGGTTCCATTCCCCTTCGTTGCGTTTGTACGTTGGACGTTGCGTGATCATGGAAGAGAAGAAATTCATGGACCAAAGAAATGTGTGTTCGAGAAATCGTAGGAAAGTTGGGTACGAAAGCATATTGCAGTCTAGACTTGGTGTGAGTTTAGTGACATGCCGCGTTGTTGGGCTTGTCACATGCACATTTTGGCGTGTGTGGGTGTGTGAGTCTTTCTTGACATCGTGATATACGTTTGACGTAGTAAATTGAATTCAGAGGAGCTACCGGTCGGGGCATCTCAAAACAAATCACTAAGGTCACTCGGTTACCACGCTAGGATATGTGCGTGTGGTGTCATATATTTTCTTTTGTGAAAGATTTTGGGGCATACTTTTATGATGCATCGTGTTTCAAATAAATCGTGGGCTATGGGGCGATTGCGTATTTCTTTTGCTACTTGTCAACAAGCTATGGACTTATTGGCGTATCCACGTGCCCTCACCGTATCCTCCGCGTATCGATGCGCCGTAGTGTAATTAGTGGATATTTTTGTTGAGGACGACAAAGCGAGAATTGTTTACGTGTGAGTTTGTAGAATCGAGAAGAGAAAATTCGACGTATGTACCTTGTTTCAAAAAAAGAGAGAGAAGGATATGATCTTTTTTTTTGTAAAAGCCGTAGCAAGAATATGATAAACTCTTGGCACTTGAGAAACTTTCATCTTATGGGATTCCCCAAATCTCTCCTTGTCTCTTGACTCGTCGTGATCGTGCGTGTGCCAGTGTGTCTTGCGGAGTTGTTGATGCGAAGAAAACTATTTGTTGATTGAGGCAGAATCTTACCGTTGCGAAAACGTTTGTTTGTTCGATAATCCAGAGATTGTATCGAGTCCTTGCTTCTCGTTCGAAATTTTGTGGTATCTCATTGATCTACTCCTGAGAAGTTCCTTGCGTAGGAGCGTTGCCGTTTCGGTTCGACGGTTAGAAAGAAAACCCCTATGATTCGGAGGTCGGCATGTTTGGTTGTCATCCCCTCTTTCCTTCTTATTCAATTTCGAGGACGAAATTTCTTTAAGGAGTATGAGATGTAACGACCTAGATTCTTTAAATAATTTTATTAAATGATATAATGGTTATATCGGGTCCCCACTATGATATTCGATGGTTCGGGGTAGTTAGAGTCCCCGGTATAAGGTCGGTGCGATGCTGAGTCATTCCGGCAATGCGACGAGGACATTCTAGGCCCGTTACGACCTGAAATAAATTTTGGAATCTGAGCATGTTCTTCACTAATATCGTAGAGAATTCAATTACGAACCCAGCACAACTTGAATCACCTAAATCGGAGGTCGGATGAAGAAGTTATGGCCAAAATACTCTGCAATAGTTGTTCCCCTTATAAGTGGCAGAGAGGTTCGTTATCGATAACGACCCATTCCGTTATCGATAACTAGACACTCCATAGAAAACCCGAGAAGTTGGTTATCAATAACGACCCACTCCGTTATCAATAACGGGCATGTTCTATAGAAAAATCCAAGAAGTTCGTTATCGATAACGACTCGTCCGTTATCGATAACGGGCCCGTTTCGGGAGATTCATAAAGGGCTTTTTGGTCATTTTGCCTTGGGGGTATATATGGGATCCTATACCCGATTTTTCCCATTTTTCTTCTTCTTACCCACTCCTCTAACCTAATTCTCTCCCCTCTCTCCTCCCTCCATTGTTGCCCACCTTCAAAGCTTAAAAATCAAAGCCATCCGTGGCTCCGATCAAGATTCACCGAGAACAAATGTTGTTCTCCTCCGCGAGGGCTTTTCGGCAAGCCATGGATTGAAGTCATCCATCGAGTTTCCGAATTTTGGGTCTCCCCCAATATAAAGCAATGGAGTTTTACCAAGAGGAAAGGTGGCTCCCCTCATCGAGAGCTCTCCGTCAACCTCCACCATGAGTCCATCCGGCGAGATTTAGGATTCTGACCACCTTCTGGCGACGAGCAATGGGGTTGTGCTCTTCACAAACATTGATGAGAGATTCGGGATCTACGTGGTGGCGGGTTCGGATTGTGGCGGTACGACAGGCATTTTCTGGCGACATTCCAGCGACTTTTCTAGCGACTACTCCAGTGATGCTTCGATGGGTAAATTCTTGGTCACTATTGAGTGTGTACGTGTGTGTGCATATAGAATTTATAATTTGTGCTCGTTTGTGTGTATTTTTGCATTTGTGTCGCATTCAATGATTAGTAGGATTTCCTGTATCTAGACGAGTTGATTATTGGATCATTAGGTGACGAGGATAGAGATAATGATCATTCGATTATAAAATTGGGGTTGTGCGATCGGATTGATAGCCTTTGGAGTTGATAGGTACCTAGTGTTCGATTAAATGCCCCAGTGAGTTGCGATTGAACCTTTGGGAGAAATGAACACCTTGGGATAGTTGAAATGATTGTTCTAATGCACGGTGGTTCGGTTTAAGTAATTAGAATAATGGTAGACCCTTGGGCTATGATGAGCGCCAAATGATTGATAAATCTCCCACGTTGAATCTTTCGAAGGAATTGGGCTAAAACGAATGGTCTTGAACAAAATGCGAACCTCACTTGATGGTGTGGACCTCCCTTGGTGTTGCCAAGGTTAGAGGCATGAACTACTCTTACCAAACAAAAATATGGGGTTAATTGTGGTGAACAATGTACGGGGTAATCAATCCGAATGTGATGACTTGTGAGTAGTCTCCCCTGATGTAGTCAAGGTTGAGCTCGTGATGTGAAATTCCAAGGGGTGTCTAATGTACTCAATAAACGACCAATATTGAGGATGTGCCCAACAAGGGCTACTCGTGTTCAATCTTAAATCTGTCACCTTGAATGAACGATTGACGTAAGAATGGCAACACATTGGTTAAACAACAATGTGGGCTATAAATGATAACACAAAAAGGTGAGGAAGAGATGGTTCATTAAGCCTTGAGCTAAGTATTGTGGAAACATAAATGAACGTGACGCATTCACTTGACGATATGATTGATGTGAAAGACGCGATGTAGTCCCCACCGTGACTCCCTTGTGTTTTCAAAGGGGAACAGTCGATTGGGATGTGGCTACCAAGACGCGAAACAATTCGATTTACTCGCTCGCGCGAGGTGATACCGATAGGGACTCTTTTGATACTATATACAGGAATGGACTTCTGATGGGATTCCTGGGATGGTTGCACCATCCATGATATTGTGCACAATGGGGTAACTTGGCCCTCCCAATGTTACTTGGGGAACGACGGACAAGGATGGGTGAGTTAGTCTGCATGCTACTACCTTCTCCTACCCTATCGATGATACTTGATACTTGACGACTTGGACGGACTTCTGATGGGGTTCCAAGGATTATACATGCTACAACACGACGTACTTACTTGGAGTGGACTTATGATGGGACTCCATGGACCATTCACACTATGAATTTAAACACAATGACTTGGAATAGACTTATGATGGAATTCCAAGGGGGTACTCACCCAACGAACTAAATAATGAAGAGAGAAAGTGTACATGAAACGTAATACGGATCCAAGGATATTGGGACTATTTGGAACACATGCTACAAGGTTCCAAGGCTAAAATCATTATACGACATCTACAATGGGAATTCTACGAAGTCAAGAAAGAAAGTGAACACAAATATTAAAGTAATACATAAATCGAACATTTACCGTCATGAATAGTTGACGATGTTTGAGAGTGATGCTTATTGTGGAAATTCATATACCGTATTGCGAGGATTCTTGGTAGCTCCTTTGGTTGCTTTCCCTTAGTCGAGAGTTGATTGCAATACCTTGAGATCGTTATGGGTTAGCCTTGTTAGACTTGGCACTTTACTTCCCTTGTACTTGAGGAGGACCATAGGTGGACTTATAGATGAGCTTCTTTTACTACACTTGTGTTTGCACCTCACTGCTTTACTGCTTTTGTTGCCCACACTACTTGTGCCTTTGTCCTCTACTGTTTTACTTCTGCTGGCCACTCTTAGGCATGCACCGCATGTGCATGCTTGGTAGTGGTCATGAGTTTATTCACTGAGCTGTGGTTTGCTCAGACCTTCGTGTCCCTCCCCTTTCCCAGGTTGTTTGCAGGGATTTGCTGTGATTGTAGAGCTTGGAGCTGAGTCAACTTCTGGGTTTTCAGGAGCCTTGTAGTTGGTTCCCTTTGTGCTTTTCCTACTTGCTCCCGAGGGTGGGCTGTACCCTCTTACTTTACTTTCCAGTTCAGTGCTTCAGTTGTAGCCGTGTTTGGCATTTGTTCTACCTTCTGCTTTTTCTATTCATGTTGTATCACATAAGTAATGAAAATTCAACTGAATGTATCTGCATAGCAAGTAGTGATCTCCCCTGCTGTTTATTTAAATTGTTTTAAAAAAAATGGTTTGAAAATCTAGGGCGTGACATAAGGACCCTGAATGTCCTACTATTTGGGTAAAAATTGAGGGGAAAACGTTCGAAAGAGCTTTACTTGATTTGGGAGCAAGTGTGAACTTGATTCCTTATTCTGTATACGAACAACTTGGGGTGGGCGAGATGAAACCCACAAAGATCACATTACAATTGGCGGACCGGAGTTTAAGGGTCCCCAAAGGAGTGGTTGAAGACGTTCTTGTTCAAGTGGAACAATTCATCTATCACGTTGACTTCATTGTCTTAGACACATGTCCCGTGATTGAACTCCAACCCCAAACTCCCATTATTCTTGGACGGCCTTTCTTGTCCACATCCAATGCTATTATCCAATGCCGGAGTGAGTTGTTGAACTTAACTTTTGGGAATATGAACACCGAGTTAAATGTGTTTAATATTTCTACTCAAACGAGAGATGATGATGATTACCACGATGTCAACCTCATTGACACTTTTACTCAAGAGTATGTCGATGAGGTCCTTTGTAAGGATCCACTTGAACAATGTTTAATGGCCTAAGAGGCAAAGTTTTGAGATTCACCGGAGGTGGAGTACCTTTACTCCCTCCTTGATGTGGATGAAGTGATGGGGATGGAAAAGTGGTCCCCTAAGTTTGAGGAGCTCCCTCCATTGGAACATCAATTGTTACCATCAAGCGTTGTGACTCCCAAACTTGAGTTACATGTTTTTCCCGATACTCTCAAGTATATTTGTTTGGGAGAACATAAAACTTTCCCAGTGGTGATTTCCTCCTCTCTTGAGGATCACCAAGAGCAAAAATTGATACAAGTCCTCCAAAGGCACAAAAAATCCATCGGATGGACTATTGCTGATATCAAGGGTATTGACCCACTATTTGCACGCACCGAATATATCTTGAGGAAGATGTGCACCCGTCTCGTCAACCACAACGTCGGTTAAATCCAATAATGAAAGATGTAGTTCGAGCGGAAATTCTAAAACTTTTAGATGTGGGAATAATCTACCCAATCACAGATAGTAAATGGGTATCCCCTATACAAGTGGTGCCAAAGAAATCAGGCACCATGGTAGTAAAAAATGCAAATAATGAATTAATCCCCACCCATGAAGTGACCAGGTGGCGTGTATGCATAGACTACCAGAAACTCAATGCGAGCACCCGAAAAGACCACTTCCCTCTCCCCTTCATTGACCAAATTTTGGAGAGGGTTGCCGGTCACTCTTACTATTGTTTCTTGGATGGGTACTCCGGGTATAACCAAATAGAGGTTGCCATGGAGGACCAAGACAAGACCACTTTCACATGTCCTTTTGGAACTTTTGCGTATAGGCGCATGCCCTTTGGCTTTTGCAATGCACCCGGAACCTTCTCAAGGTGTATGATGGGTATGTTTAGTGACATGATGGAAAAGGTGGTTAATGTCTTCATGGATGACTTCTCTGTTTTTGAAGATTCATTCAATGAATGCCTTGAAAATTTGGAGAGTGTGCTCACTCGATGTGAGGAGAAAAATCTAATTTTGAATTGGGAGAAATGCCATTTTATGGCCATCCAAGGGATAGTGCTTGGCCATATCATTTCAGCCAAGGGGGTTGAAGTAGATTCGGCAAAAAATGAAGTAATTGCCAAGATTCCTTCCCCAAAATGCATTAAAGATGTCCGCTCTTTTCTCAGTCACACTGGTTTATACCGGCATTTCATTAAGGACTTTAGCACTATCTCAAGACCTATGTGCCATCTTCTTTCTAAGGATGCCCCATTCATATGGACGGAGATATGCGAAAAGGCATTCTCAAGGCTTAAAGCTAGCCTTACTTCTCCTTCTATTGTGCGAGCACCCGATTGGGCCATGCCATTCGAATTAATGTGCGACGCAAGCGACTATGCCATTGGAGCCGTTCTTGTCCAACGACATGGCAAGGAGCCATGTATCATCTCCTACGCAAGTAAAACCCTCAACGAAGTTCAAATGATTTATTCTACTACGGAGAAGGAATTACTTGCAGTAGTGTTTGCATTAGACAAGTTCCGGTCCTATCTTTTAGGATCCCCTATCGTGGTCTTCACCGACCACGCCGTCTTAAAATATTTGCTAACTAAACAAGATGCAAAGGCGAGACTCATTAGGTGGATCCTACTTCTACAAGAATTTGACTTGATTATCAAAGACAAAAAAGGTGTGGAAAATGTAGTGGAGGACCACTTGTCCCGGTTGGAGTTTAAGAATCATTCCTCACACATGCCTATTATTGATTCTTTTCCGGACGAGCAACTCTTTCAAGTGACGAGTTACCCGTGGTTTGCGGATATCGTAAACTACTTGGCCACGGGTCAACTCCCATTACAATGGTCCCCAAATGACAAGCGACGTTTTTTAAGTGAGGTGAAGAGATTCATCTTTGATGATCCCTACTTATTTAAATATTGTCCGGATCAAATTATCTGGAGGTGTGTGCTGAATCAAGACCAATGAGAGATTTTACAGTTTTGCCACACCGAGGCTTGTGGAGGTCACTTCTCTTTTAAGAAGACCTCCGCAAAAGTCCTCCAATGTGGCTTTTATTGGCCTTCCCTTTTTAAGGACACCTACGACTTTTGCAAAATATGTTAGAGGTGCCCAAAATTGGAGAGTGTGACCCAAAGAAACATGATGCCCCTCACTAACATAATTGTAGTTGAGGTTTTCGATTGTTGGGGCATCGATTTTATGGGTCCATTTCCTAATTCATTTGGTTATCTCTGTATCTTATTGGTCGTAGATTACGTGTCGAAGTGGGTGTTAGCCATCCACACCAAAACGAACGATAACAAGGTGGTCATAAATTTCGTGAGAGAAAATATATTTGCGAGGTTTGGGATGCCAAGGGTGATTATTAGTGACCAAGGCACACAATTTTTCAATAGGCCATTTGAAACTTTAATGAAAAAATATGACATCATGCATAAAGTGTCTACGACCTATCATCCCCAAATAAATGGGCAAGCGGAACTTGCCAATAGAGAGATCAAGCACATAATTGAGAAAACGGTAAATCCAAATAGAAAAGATTGGTCGTTACGATTGATCGATTATCTTTGGGCTTACCATACTACTTTTAAAACCGTATTGGGCATGTCACCGTACCGGTTGGTGTATGGCAAAGTTTGTCACCTTCCGGTAGAACTTGAGCATAAGGTGTATTGGGCAATTAAGCACTTAAACTATCGTTTACCCGATGTCGGTGCCCACCGTAAGCTCCAATTAAATAAACTTGAGGAGATACGACGGGATGCATATGATAGTACGGTGGCCTATAAAACCAAGGTCAAAGAGACCCATGACAAGAATATCCACCGAAAGAGTTTTAAGATAGGTCAAAAAGTGTTAATGTATAATTCTAGACTTCATCTCTTTCTGGGGAAATTGCAGTCGCGATGGGTTGGGCCTTATATAGTATCTAAAGTTTTTCCTCATAGCGCCATTGAGATTACCAACCCCGCAAATGAAAATATTTTTAAAGTGAATGGTCAATGCCTCAAACCCTTCTTAGAAAACTTTGATGAGGCACTAGTGGAGGAAGAATTGGTCGATCCCATTTATCGGGACAACAATAGTGTTTAAATCTTTGTGCTTGCATGTGTTTAGGAGACGTTAAATCCATGGGGTTTGAGATACCCTCAGTGTTTGCCATGCTCAAACGACTGTGGATGGTCTGGTATAGCCACCAATGGACTAGTCTTGACTATATGTTATCTGGGATTACCTTGGAAGAGTAGGGATGGAAGTGAAAAGTGATTGGAAACTCTCAAGGTTTAGCTGCAAAGTGCAACCTTAGGGGATTCACCTACCGAGTAGCAACCTACTCCGAAATTCCAAGAGATTCCTTCTCTAACACATTGTCAAGTGAGGAAATGGGAAGAAAAGTATAGCCCGTGAAGAGTCGCGTGAGTACTACGACACTTCATTTATGATTCCAATGTTGTTAGATATTTCTTCTTGAGTAGGTAGTTTGCGAGTAAGTCTTTGCAGGGCAAACATGTTACCACACCAGCCTACGGTAGTTTGGGTCTATACTTGGGATGAGTGAGGCATCCAGGAGCCCTAAGTCATGGGTGTGATTATGTGTTGCAGTTGTAAGCCCAATAAAATCCCGACGATGGCCCCGTATGACTAACTGTGGCACCATATTGGAGCCGAAGGAGTGAACCTTGAAAAAGCACCGTGAATGACAAAAGAGAAGAATGGCGAAAAAATCCTCCTACTTGGTCGAGGTGTTGGGTGAATGACATTCCACCCCGGAAGGTACTATTTCTTTTTTCTCTACCCTATTTTGCAATTTTCACGCATGAGGACGTTGCTCATTTTAAGTTGGGGGGAGGGAATTGTATGTATCTAGTTCTTTATTGCAATTGTGTACAAAATTTTAAAATTTTGGTGTTTTTCCCCTCGTTTTTGTTAGCTTAACACTTGTGGCAAGTTTGGAATTATCTTAAGCTCCATTTTGAGTATTCACACCTAGTTTCCCTATGAATTTCAGTGATTAAGTTAACAAGTAGTTAAGTATGTCATATGCATCAAGAGAGCGGCGATTCAATATGTTGAAACATCCCATGTTTAAATTTTCTCCATTCCTTGCAATGTGCATGAATATTTCCTTATATCCTTGCATAAATAGTGAATGATCTTTTTGCATTATGAAATTTGTTCTATAAGTCCAATAGGAGATGAGTCAAGGCATTGTTGCGTGATTAAGCCACCTACGAGTCCCTTTAGACCTATTTTTGTGCCTAGTCCGAGTCCTTCTTTATTGAACAAAACTTAGGAAAATGGAGTTTGGGAGAAAGGGGTGATAAAAATCAGGAACATATAATTGGAAAAGCAGTATGGATGAGTTTGAGTAATTTGGAGAAGTTTAGAAAGAAAAGGGCCAAACCAGCAGATTTTACCCAGTCCTCTACCGGTCTACCAAAAACACGTAGACCGGTCCATGAATTGCAGTGAGCTACCAAAATACCCTCTACCGGTCTACCAAAAATACGTAGACCGGTCACAGCTGCCAGATTTTAAAATTTTTTTTGTTACTCCAGAGCCCGATTAAATGAAATGCACTTCTTTTTCAGAACACACTCGAAAAACCTCTCTCTCTCTCTCTCTCTAAACTCCCAATTTTCTCCATCTAGCCCTCTCAAAACCCTAGATCTATCTCTCTTTCTCAAAACCCACCAAATCTCTCTCTATTTCTCTGGTAGCATCTCCATCTCCCCCACTCCATTAGAATCAAACCCTAAACTCCTCTCTACCATTGTGATGGCACGCAAAAAAGGGGTTGTTATTCCTAAAAATGGGGATAAATCGAAGAGGATGGCTGAATCTTCCTCTAGCAAAGACAAGGGGAAAGCACCTATTGGGATGACCTCGAGCCGCCACCCTCGTGACCTTGCCGAGGAGGAAGAGGAGAGGCGACAAAAGAGAAAGGAGGATAAAGCCTTCGAAATTGAACGAGAGCAGAAGGCGTGGGTATTGAAGTTGGGGAAGCGCAAATTTACTTGCGAGCGCCAAATCGAGCAAGAAAATTTGGCGGCATCATTTGTGGTGACCATTGAAAACCAAGGCTTGGTGCACTTCTTCAAGGTAGTCGATGGTTATCGCCCTTTATTGGTAATTGCTTTTTATGAAAATATGGTTATGCACGATAATCAGGTGATAGATTCTACCATAGGTGGCACCGCGGTTATGGTGACACCACATGTAATTGCTCGATATTTGGGGTATACTCACCCTAATGATGTATCTATCACATATCCAAAGGCAAAATGGAACCGTGCTCTTGACCACGTGGTCCATACCATAATAGAGGACCCTAGCGCATACAACCTACACTTTCGAAGATATACGGCCAGAGATTTGAAAGAACATTACCGTGTCATGAACAAGTTGTTGAGCTACAATGTTAACCCCTACCATCATAAGAAGACCCCAACAAAAGAAGATGGGGATTTGGTGTATGCCATTGGGTCATTGAATGAAGTAGTTGATTGGGCATTACTGATTTGGAAATACCTTGTTATCTTCCGAGAAAGGGGAGTGACAGTAGGAAATATCCCTTTTCCGGCCATGATTACAGCCCTTTGTTTGCAGGCGGGATATAGGTTTAGGCTGGGGGATAAGTTGGTACCCGGTATCCCCGGTGCTATTACTTGGGGATCTATCATGAAAAGTAAATCTCTATCTCATCCGGCAGACCCGGAAGTGGTTGGCTCATCAAGGCCAAGTGCTAGAGCTTCTACGGAGAGGAATGAACAGCGGTTCTCAATTATTAGTGGCCGCCAAGACACGATTCTCAAAACCCAAAAAGAGATTGTTCAAGAACAAAAACGGATAAATAAGAGGTTGGATAAGCAAGGGGAGAAACAAAGTAAGTTGATGAAAATGCTACAGTGGTTTATTTGCCGTGAGGAAGAGCATTCCGGAACTAAATTTGTGGAATCGGAGTCAGAAGAGGATGGGGAGGATGAAGAGGATGGGGAGGATGGATAACATGGAGAACATGGAGAACAAGGACAACAAGGAGAACAAAGTGAAGAAGGTGAGGAAGAGGAGGAATCCGAGGAGAATGTGGAGTGATCCTATATGGTTGGTGGAGTCTTGTTGTTATCATATTTTGTGTTTGGTATGTTATGTGTGAATGAAAAAAGAGCCGGCCATTGTTTAGGCCTTTTTGGATGTTTGGGTAGTTAGAAAGGTGGTGACATCCTGTGGGTAGTTAAACCAAACTAAAATAGGACCGTCACCCATTTTGTGTCCTTTCTTTGAACCCACGGTCAATATAAGCTTTAAAGTCCTTAGATGATCTTGTTGGACTTTAAAAACTTTTTTGTAATGTAATTTGGTTAAAACTATATGTGCTATGGATGTTTATCTAATGCGTTTCTTATGAAAGTAATACTTGTTGTTCGTGCTTGCTCTTACATTAAGGGGACCATTTTGGTCTTGGTTCCCTATACTCCTAGCACTTCGAATGGGATGTTTACTTGCTTTTTGTGTGCAATCTTGAGCGTTATACGAATATCTACGTAAGTTTGGAATCAAGGTTCAATGTATTGTGTATGACATCTTTAGTTTTTCTTGTAAAAAATTTGGTCATTTTTTATTCATCGGGACATTTGTTGTGTTTGTTTGTTTGTTGGAGCTCTAAGTAATAAACTTGCTTGCCACATGTGTAGCAAAGGGGAAATGTGAATGTTGTTCATACCTAGAATTATTGTCTTTAGTTTTTCCGTTAAATTTTTGTTCATTTGTTGTTCGAGGACGACCAACATTTAAGTTGGGGGTGTAATTAGTCTATATTTTTGCACTTCCATAGACTAATTTACCATCAAAATTTGATACTTAAATGCAAAAAGTTATAAATAATAGATATAATGCACTTTTGGAAAGTTTATGTCTCTTTTCAGGTATCCTTGATAAAACGAGGATTTTTAAGAGTTGTTCCAACATGTAATGAATGATGTGAATTGAGCATAAACCTTCCCGAGCATTAATTGGGAGGTGTTGAAGTGGATTGAAGTACCAAAGATGTGAAGTAAAAATCTGTAGCAGATTTTTACAACTGCAATTCCTCTACCGGTCTACCAAAAATACGTAGACCGGTCCACGACAAGCAGTTGCTTCAAGAAATTCCTCTACTTGTCTACCAGAAAGGGGTAGACCGGTCCACAACAAGCAATCTACTCCAATAATGTTCTCTACCGGTCTATGCATTTTTGGTAGACCGGTCCATGTCCAACAGTCAAGTCTCAACAAACCCTCTACCAGTCTACGCAAAAATGGTAGACCGGTCCACGTTTAGCAGTGCATACTCGCAGAAGGCTATACTGGTCTACCAAAAACACGTAGACCGGTCCAAGATTCTGATTTTTGGAAAAATCTGTAGGATGTTTGTAATTTAAGTGGGGACATTTTTGTACTTTCTTATAATTTTTGTAAAACCATATATATAGGGCAACCACGGTTTTGGTTGCCCTAACCTTCATTTTTGTAAGTCTTTTATGTTCTAACTAAATTAGCTCTAACTTCTCTCTACCTCCCTTTTCTCTCATGTATCTCCCCTTCAATTTTAGCTATCTTCTCTTGTGATTCAAGGTTTTTAGTACTCATTAACCATGGAGGTAAGTTCATGCTCTCTCTTCTCATGTACTTTATTTGTGTAGTTTTTAACAATTTTTAATGTCTTTAATTCTAGGTTTGGAGCATATGACTTGTAATTCATATAAGTGTGAGTAGTGATAGGGAAAGCCAGGCTTAGGTTCTTCACATGCCTCTAGTTTTTCATGGATAGAATTAGGTTGAGCTTGGGGTGTAGCTCTAAAGTAGGTCAAAACTTGTAAGTGTTAATCTCTTTGATCTTGTGTTGACAAGTTCCTTGGCACACTTGATGCTTAGAGCGATGGCCCGCCAAGTGTTTGATTAAATATTTTTAACAAGCTATCCCCTTGTAAAACCTCAATTCTATCCCTTTCAAATATTCCGTGTGTTATCTTCCGAGCAATGGCTTAGACTCGGCCTAAGTTCGAGTAATTGAGGTGTACGTGAATTTCCTAAGTCTAGGGTAATTAATATCCATTAACTTAACCTCCTTTAATTTACTAATTTTAATTCACTTAGTCTAATTTAGTGTAATCAAAACATCATGAAAATCAAGGCTAGCAGTCCTACCGCTAAACCAATAAATGTAATCTAACTCGAAACAAGAATAACAATTCCGTTCTCTATGGATTCGATCCCGTATTTACCGGGTATTATTATGCGCGACTAGTCCCATTCCTATGCTTGGGGAACATCTTAAAAAAGATCAAACACATTTTTATTTAATTAAGTACTAAGTTGAATTCAATCTCAAATTACAAACCATATTCCCTATGGAGAAATGATCTGGTTCTTACCAGTATAATGCTTGAGCGATAAACTTAAGGTTTGAATCACTTGCGCTTGGGTGATTCACTCCATTTCATGATTTACTCTTTAATTTCTTCAATTCTCTGGATCATCAGTTTGCACAAACAAAGTTTTGTGTCAAGCATCTATCACCTTGGTTGAATCTAAAGGTGGGGAGTCTGAGCTCAAGGGAGAAGGAGTTGTCTCGCCTACATGCTTCGTATCAGTCGCCAAAGCCCATCGTCTTCTACAGAAAGGATGCCAAGGGTATCTCTACAGCATCACCTCAACTAAATTGAAGAGCGCCTCAAAGGAAGACATCTCAGTAGTACGTAACTATCATGAAGTATTTCCAGAAGAATTACCAGGAATGCCCATTGATCGAGAGATGAAATTCTCCATAGACCTTATGCCAGCAATACAACTGATTTCCAAAACCCCCTACCGCATGGCACCAACAAAACTAAAAGAATTAAAGACTCAACTGCAGGAATTAATCGAGAAAAACTTCATCCGACCTAGCTCGTCACCTTGGGGAGCACCGGTGCTATTCATTAAAAAGAAGGATGGAACTATGTGTTTATGCATCGACTATCAGGAACTGAACAAAGTTACGATCAAGAACAAATATCCACTGCCCCGTATTGATGACCTGTTCGACCAGCTGCAAGGAGCCCGAGTATTTTCGAAGATCGATCTGCAATCAGGTTATCACCAACTTAAAGTCAAAACTGAAGATGTTGAGAAGACTACTTTCCGCACTCGTTACGGCCATTACGAGTTTCTAGTCATGCCCTTTGGACTAACCAACGCCCCAACATATTTCATGGATCTAATGAATCGTATTTTTGCCAACGCCCTCGACGATTTCGTAATCGTATTCATCGACGACATCCTCATCTACTCAAAATATGAAGAACAACATGTAGAACATTTGTCCATCATTCTACGAATGTTGAAGGAAAAGCAATTGTATGCAAAGTTCAGCAAGTGCGAGTTTTGGCTGGAGAGTATCCAATTCCTTGGGCATATCATCAACGAGCATGACATCTCAGTGGACCCACAAAAGAGAAGCAATCTCAAACTAGCCTGCACCAACATCAGTCACCGAAGTTCACAGCTCTCTAGGACTTGCTGGATACTACCGCAGATTCATTTAAGACTTTTCGAAGATCGCCATACTCATGACACAGCTTACACGCAAGGGAGAGCCATTTGTATGGACAGAGGAAAGGAAAGGATGCTTTCAAAAATTAAAAAAGAGACTCACCACCGCACCTGTGCTTACACTACCCAACGGAGAAGAAGGATTTGCCGTCTATAGTGATGCTTCACACAAAGAATTAAGATGTGTCCTTATGCAACATGGAAAGGTAATTACTTATGCCTCACGATAATTAAAGCCTCACGAGAAGAATTATCCTACGCATGACTTGGAGCTTGCGGCAGTGATCTTCGCACTCAAGATATGGCGTCATTATCTACACGGAGTTACTTGCGACGTCTTCACTGACCACAAAAGCTTAAAGTACGTTTTTACTCAGAAGGAGCTGAACCTAAGACAACGAAGATGGGCTTGAGCTTATGAAGGATTACAACCTCAACATTCAGTACCACCTAGGAAAAGCTAACGTTTTAGCCGACGCCCTCAGCCGAAAAGAAGACCACCCTTACTCAATACATCTTGCAGCAATCATTGCAGAACCTTCCGTCATAGAAGAAATCAAGACACTCCAAGCAAACGACCCGAAGTTGTAGAAAATCCAAGAGAGTGCCAAAGATCAACCAAAAAGTGAGTTCACTATACGAGAAGATCTCCTCAAATTCCAAAATCGAATATGTGTACCTAGCCAAGAAGAAATCAAGTGGAAGATCATGAACGAAGCCCACAAGTCAAAGTTTGTAATTCATCCTGGATGAGCAAAGATGTACCAAGACTTCCAGAAGTCATACTGGTGATGGGCATGAAGTGGGACATAGCCAACTACATTGATCGATGCCTAGAATGTCAGCAAGTCAAAGCAGTACGTCAGAAGCTAGCAAGATTACTTCAACGTCTACCGATTTCCAAGTAGAAGTGGGAATATATCACCATGGACTACGTCATAGGGTTCCCTCGAACCATCAAAGGCAACAATGCGATATGGGTTATAGTTGACCACTTGACTAGGTCAGCTCATTTCACTCCAATTAAGAACACGTATTCGATGGACCAAATGGCAGCCACTTATGTACATAGATCATTCGATTGTACGGTACGCCTGTTTCAATCACATCCGATAGAGACCCTCGATTCGTGTCTAGATTCTGGAAGTCACTTCAGAAAGCAATGGGGATAGCATTGAACTTCAGCACTGCCTTTCACCCTCAAACAAATAGCCAATTAGAGAGGACGATTCAGACCTTAGAAGACCTTCTACGAGCATGAACTTTGGAATTTCAAGAAAGCTAGGAAGAACACCTACCCTTAGTAGAATTTGCCTATAAAAACAGCTACCAAACAAGTATCCAGATGTCACCATTCGAAGCATTATACGACAGGAAGTGCAGATCGCTAGCATGTTGGACCGAAGTTGGAGAAAAAGTACCCACAGGACTAGAAATTGTGCAAGAAACAACCGAGAAGATCAAGCTCATTCAGGATAAGCTGAAGATAGCCCAGGATCGACAGAAGAGCTACGTTGATGCACGATGGAGGGAGCTAGAATTTCAGGAAGGAGACAAGGTATTCTTGAAGGTATCACCTATGAAGGGCGTCATCAAATTCGGAAAGAGAGGAAAGCTCAACCCCCGCTATATTGGACCTTTCAAGATCCTTGAAAGAATTAGGCCAGTCGTCTACCGATTAGCACTCACCCCAGAACTAGCCAATGTTCACGATGTATTCCACGTATCGATGCTTCGGAAGTACATACCAGACCCTACGCATATTCTAGTTCAACCAACTATCGAGATCGAGAAGAATTTGGCATACGAAGAAAGACCCGTTCAAATCATAGACCGATAAGAGAAACAGCTCAGAAATAAGTCATTCCACTTGTCAAAATCTGGTGGGAGAACCTGTGGGGACCTGTTTCTGCCGGAGGTCTCTCTGGGACTGCTAGGCCTTCGGACGCTGGAAGTCGGATTTGACCGGAGGTTGGAGTGGTCCGTGCAAACAAGTAAATGGGATCCTCCTGCTTGGCTCCTGCAACACAAAGGTGAGTGCCCGCTGGTGGGGTTTTAACCAACGGGGCCTCCGATGCTTAAGTTAGAATCGTTTGGAGAAGAGGTTAAAGCATAAA
>NMUG010001743.1:0-17222 GCA_002855965.1 Monotropa hypopitys | reverse complement strand
GAACTAACCTATACACATATGTGACCACGAATTGGTCCTATGATCACGAATTGATCACCAAGTCCTTTGTGTTATTGTTTGTTGGTTAATTAATATAAATGAGTTAGGTAAGTTTTAGAGTTTGAGTCGATGGAGACGAGTTCTCCAGCACAGGCAACGAATTTGCCACGAGGGACGAATTCCCGACTCTAGGTGACGAATTCACCCAACATAAGCAACGACTTTGCTAACAAAGGGACGAGTTCCCCAACCAAGGATGACGAATTCACCCAAAAGACCAAACATGAATCCAAGGTCTAGGAACGAATTTCCTAACCTAAGGTGACGAATTCACCAATCCCCAAGTCCTTTACTTCTCATAGGCATTTCATCGAACACCAAGGGTGCCCGCGGCTCCAAGGCCATCCCAATGGCCAAAACCACATTAACACTTGCCGCCGAGTAATCCACTACCACAATGTTGCTCACTAGGACCGATACAATGTCGAGAGGGTACCCTACCTCCTCAATAATCCACAATATACCCACATCGCTCAATTATCCCCAAATGATCGTCTAGTCACTCGCTCGACCCAAATCACATAATCTCGCATTCCAGTCCTATCAAGGATACTCAATCATACATGAATGCGAATTCAATTTTACCAATTTCTCAAAATCGATCATTTATTCAAAATTAGGGCTTTTTATGAAATCTTCAAATTTCTTGATTTTTAAAACATTAGTGAGCTACACACACAATTGCACGAAATAGTAACATGTTTACCTCAAGGCTCGCTGACGACCAAAAATCCTAGCCGTGTCAAACTTCGGTGCTCGCGAACCTATGTACATCAATACGACGGCAACGATGAGCACAATAACGTTTTCTAAAGGAACGATTCAAGAAACACACCTTAAAAATCGACTTACCCAAAAATCTTGGCGGATGATGACGAATCTTGGGTTGCCGGAAAGCCCACGCCGCGTAGAACAACGTTTGTTCTTTGGAAATCTTCAACCGGGGTCCGATTGGGCCTCAAATCGAATCACAAATGGAGAGGGGAGTTGGAGGAGGAAGAGAGAGAGAGAGAGCAGACCTAGGGTTGGGCCAAAAATGCCCAAAATCGAGCTCAATACCATATATATACCCTCCAACATAAAATGACCGCAATACCCTTAATGACACAAAATCCGAACACTGTGCACCAGTGCAACCCATTTCTGCACCGGTGCAAACATGCACCAGGAGCCAGTAGAAGGCTCCTGCACCGGTGCAAGCTCCCCCTGCACCGATGCAAACTTAATCCGGACCCAACAGTGAGTCTGTGCACCGGTGCAAACACTCCTTGCACCGATGCAAACTCTAAGAAATACCCTGCACCGGTGCACACAAAGGCTGCACCGATGCACCTGCTTCTCAAAACTCAGCAGAAACATTTTAAACCTCTCTACACCGGTGCACCCATCAACTGCACCGGTGCAACTATTCTAAAACTGGAATAGTATCACCCAAGACCAATCTGCATCGGTGCACCTCTATCCTGCACCAGTGCAACTGCACCAGAAAGAGAGAAAATGACAGCGAAGGGGGTTCCAAACCATTCCGAGACACCTCGAACCAACACGGATTAATCGCATAACTCAAGGAAGAGTTTAACACTGAGTTTAGATTGACGATGGAAACCAAGGAAACCGCCTTAGGATTTATCGGTGGATTCGTATATCGAAGTTAATTCTGAAAATATTATTTCGAAATTTTGGATCGTTACAGAGATCCTTCTTAAGATTCACCGGAGACCCCTTCTGCTGAGGTACCAGATACTCTCATCACTGGGCCAATAGAGATTCCTTCTGCTATTCCATTGGAAGCTGCTTCTGCTGATTTATCAGAGATCCCCTCCGTAGATATGACGGAGGCTCCTTCTATGGATTTGCCGGAGGTCCCTACTGTTTAGGGGTGCACACGGTCCGGTTCGGTTCGGTTTGTTATGAATCCATGAACCGAACCAATACTCACGGTTTTTAAGAAATGTAATCCGTGTCCGAACCAAAAATTTCGCGGACCAAACCGAACCGAACCGCGACTTACAGTTCGGTTCACAGTTTTGTCCACGGTTTTTTAATAAAATTAAATAAACAAATTTAAGATTGGTCCTTAATAATTAATAATTTTTATACCATGCATCAAATTTTCATAACAGATTCCACCCAAAAAAGGCAAAACAACCTGTTAAAGACCAATATTCAACTAGGAAAACAAGGGGATTACGCAGGGGTAGAAGGGGATTAGTTTTACGCGGGGGAAGAAACACAAACAAGGGGATTACGCAGATGTGTAATTCCGAAAAACAAACACAAACACAACATCAACAATTGATATTTGGGAGGGCCACAGGCACAAACACAACATCAAACACTCTCGATGGTTTCACAAAAGTGATTTCGTTACAGTTCCTGAAAGTGACCTACAAAACAGACTCTGAAAACTGCAACAGGGATTTCAGATGAACAATTAATCACCCTAATTTAAGCAGGAATTCTACTCTCTCAAAAATTAAAAACCAAACAACAAGAAGGATACATACATGTGTATCCCCAGAAATACACGTTTACTATTTTCCAAAACAAATACGGATCGATCCGTAACAAACACTGCATCGTCATAATAATGAACAGAGATGGATACATACATGCATAAAAACTGGGTAGCAAAAGAAAATAATATGGCCCACATGAGTGTAGAATTCTGAATGAAATTTTAAAACAAATCTTATTGTATGAATTTTTTAAGTATATAAATATATATATATTATTATACATCTATAAATATATGTATATTAACTCACGTCCGGTTCGGATAATCCGTGGTTTTTGAAAAAAAACGTGTCCGAACTAATACTAATGGTTTTATTTTTTTGCAATCCGGGACCGAACCATTAATCCATGGATTAAATCCAAAACATACGGTCCGGTTCTGTCCGGTTCGGTCTCACGGTTTTTTCGGTTTTTGTCGCATCCCCACTACTGTTAATTTGATGGAGGTTCCATCTGCCATCTTGCGAGAGGTTCCCTTCGCTGATCTACCGGTGGTTCCTCCTCCGGAATGTTTGTAGTGTAGTTTTCCTATTTTCCCCTATACAATTATTGTAACATGATATGTATGTAAACTTTTGTTTTTAAAGTTACCTTTTCTTATCGGAAGGCATGTTAGATAGTAGCTTGGAAATAGATCCGAGAAGACAGAGTGTCAATCCCTCATATAGGGATAGAGGGGGGCTCATTAATAGTTGAAGTCCAGCTGACAAGCCTCTTGATAGGATTTCAGAGAGACATAAGTAGGAGGTCGTTTAATAATGATACGGCTTTGTCAATAAAGAAGATGCGACTGTTAATTGTTGTATACAGGCCTCTCTACGGAGGGTCGATATGATATAGATCCAGAAGTCCGAATGCATAGGTCAGGCTTTAATAATTTATAGTTCGGTCGTCAGCCGACCGACCAGACTGCCTTACTGATGATGGTAAGATATCATTTAGAACTGCTGGATAACCCCATAATGGGGGCTGATCTGCCGGACCTCATGTGAATTTTCCGCAATGGGCGAAAGCCTGACGGAGCAATGCCGCGTGGAGGAAGAAAGTTCACGGGTTATGAACTTATTTTCCTGGAGAAGAATCAATGACGCTATCTGGGGAATAAGCATCGGCTAACTCTGTGCCAGCAGCCGCGGTAAAACAGAGGATGCAAGCGTTATCCGGAATGATTGGGCGTAAAGCGTCTGTAGGTGGCTTTTTAAGTCTGCCGTCAAATCCCAGGGCTTAACTCTGGACAGGCGGTGGAAACTACCAAGCTAGAGTATAGTAGGGGAGAGTGATCCCGTAAAGAGGGATGGAGTACCAGGCTCATGAGGTGGTGGATGACAGGTTATAATCAAAGCCCGAAGTTGTGCCTACTGAAGCCACGCCTACTGAAGTAACTGGACCCTTAATGATCTTTCGGACCTTATGCGGTGGTGGATGGTAAATTATAATGAAAGCCCGAAGCTGCCTTACCATATCCACGCCTACCATAGGCCGGACCTTTGATGGAGAGTGATCCCGTAAAGAGGGATGGAGTACCGGGCTCATGCGGTGGTGGATGGAAGGTTATAATCAAAGACCAAAGCTGCGCCTGCTAGAGCCATGCTTACCGGAGTAATCGGACCCTTGATGATCTGACGGACCTCATGCGGTGGTGGACAGTAGGTTATAATCAAAGCCCAAAGCTGCGCCTACTAGAGCCATGCCTACCGGAGGCCAGACCTTTGCTGGAGAGTGATCCCGTAAAGAGGGATGGAGTACCGGGCTCATGCGGTGGTGGACGGCAGGTTATAATAAAAGCCCAAAGCTGCACCTGCTAGAGCCATGCCTACTGGAGTAACCGGATCCTTGATGATCTGCCGGACCTCATGCGGTGGTGGACAGTAGGTTATAATCAAAGCCGAAAGCTACGCCTACCAGAGTCATGCCTACCGGAGGCTGGACCTTTGCTGGAGGACCTGTTATTATCCATAAGCAAAAACAAATGTTCAACATGGTAAAGAAGTTTTTATTTAATAAAAGTGATTGTTCTATTACAATTGTCCAGAGATTAATTCCGTCCCTCATGGAATAAGTGGGACGTTCTATTCTTCCGGAGCGGGTGGTCTTGCTTGTCTAGCCTGTTCCTGGGTCTTTGCCCTATCAATCCACCGATCGAGATGTCCCTGTCGGACTAGGTGTTCTATATAGGCTTTGAACGGCTATCAGGAGTTCGTGTAGTGCCCTGTCTCCCTGTGATAGGTGCAGAATGCACGCCCAACATAATTGGCCTCCATACCCATATTTTGGTCCGGACGCCTGCAGAATGGCATGTCTCATATTTGCTTGTAGACCATATAGGTGGGATCCAAGAAGACAGTCACTTTAGCCACGTAATCCTACGGCCTAGGCCTTTCGTACATCTCCTACCTTTACCACGTTTATTTGTCGACGAGGGGTTGTTCCACCTGATTGATTTGGTCGGCCAGATGATCGATGAGATGCACAGTCGGCTAAAAGATACTCCAACTGACAGTACTTGTCCATTGTTTGCATAAGATCCTCCATATCATCCAAAGGGTGGATCATGAGCTCCTGAAAGATAAAGCTATCAGTTTTGAGCCCCATTTTGAAGGAGGTGGCTGCAATGTCCCAGTAGCGGTCGACATATTTGCTGGAGTGATTCATTCTGCCTCTTCCGGAGGCTGATGAGAGTGCTAACATCTTTATTTTGTGTGGTACTAGTTACAAACCTAGACAAGAATGCCTTTTTCCAGATTCTTGAAGCTCCAGATGGATCTTCTAGGGAGCTTATTGAACCATAAGGAACCCTGAGTTCCCAGACTTATTGGGAAGACTTTGCATAAGATGGCCTCATCGGAGGTGTAGAGAGACATCGCCTGTCAGAAATAAATAAGATGTGTATAAGCGTCAGTTTTAGGCTCGTACCTGGCAAATTTGGGTAGATGGAATCCAGTCGGAATTGTTGCCGACTCTATTGTTTGCGAATAAAGTGTGGTGCTGAGTTGCCCTAGCCTTGGATCCACATCGCGGTGGGTGTTGGCCAGAGCAACTTCTGGAGTCCGGCTTCTTCTGTGCCGACAGTGCTCCATTCGGTCATCTCTGCATGGTGAAGAGGAGGCATGGCATCTGTGCCTTCGATGATGATCTCTCTCCAGACTCTGAGGGGCTCGATCATGCTTCTTCGGCCTGACGGGAATAAAGATCCCATGGTCATATACGTACAGGGTTCCATTAGAGCCTACCAATGTCCGGGCGCTTGGAGTGGTCTCCCCAGTCCCGAGCAGCTTAAAATCTCTCAGGTGCTCCCTTTCCAACTAACGGGGGGTTCAACCCCAACCTTCTCCTTTCCTAACCTCTGTCGGCTTCTTTCCCCGGATTTAGACGTCGCGGACGTCGCTCACAGAGCCGGTTGGGTAAGCCTAGCAACCTGCTCCTTCAAAAGGGCAATCTCTGTATTCTTCTCTCTCATCATCCGGTCCATGACGACAGTCACATCAGAGCTGGGACCGCTAGGGTAAAACCAGTAGTAGGATCAAGAATTCCTACAGACTGGTGAGGGACTGCAGCCGGATGATGAGGTGGTGGGAACGCGGAGAGGTCGGTATTGACTGTCAGGTTTGGGTATTCGGTCCCTATAGGTCAAGTAGGCTAATATATGCTAGAGATACCACTAAAAGTTCAGAATAGAGGTCCCACTGTGAACGCCAATTGTGGTGGCCGAAAACTTTAAAGTTAGCCTTTCGAATGATCGGACCCCTAGATGTCTGTTAGGTGTCGACGTTCCGGAGCTGGTGGGTCGCTGTTGGGCCGACGATCTATATAGGTCCCTGCAAGGACAAAAAAAGGATCCACCTACTGGGCTCCTGCAAAACAAGGGTTAGTGCTTGCCGATCGGTTTTAACCGATGGGGCCTCCGAAGCTTAAGTTAGTCTCTTTTTAGGGAAGAAAACAGAAAGCAAAAATGAGGCCGGACGCTAGGTAGTCAGGGAGAAGATCCCATGAACAGTACCCAAATGGGGTATTTATAGGGATTGATGCTCTTTAAGGTGAGTTTTGGTATGTGGGCCTCACGTAATGGGCTCCCCCGTGCAGTATTTGACCCGAATGATGCACGTGTTTGGTCAATACGGGTCGGTGTGGACAATGGGCCGGGTTAACTGTACGGATAGGGGAAAAGAAGACAGACGTGATGCTCATTGTCGAAGGCCAGGCCAAATGGATGCCCTTCCGCTATGATCCGATCGGCCGGGAGTGATGTTTTGTCACAGGACTGGTGACCGATGCTCTACCGAATAGTTTTAGTAGCCGGAGGGGTCAACTTTGCTTGGCCTATCTGTTTGGCCAGAGAATTTGCCGAGAGGGGGAATGTCGGACAGTATTAAGGCCTACCAAAGGGCCATGAGAACAGCGATACCAAAAGACATAAGAGATCCGAAGCAGGGGCTAGGCTCGTGCCGGATCCGACCCCTCAGAGCTAGGGTCCGGCTACCACAGATCCTACTCCTTTAAGAATATGATTTGACCATCAAAGACAAGAAGGGTGTGGAAAATGTTGTGGCAGGCCACTTGTCCCGTTTGGAGTTTGAAGATCATTCCTCACATATACCTATCATTGAATCCTTTCCAGATGAGCATTTGTTCCAAGTGATGAATAACCCGTGGTTTGCAGACATTGTAAATACCTAGCCACGAGTCAATTCCCATCTCATTGGTCCCCTAATGACAAAAGGCATTTCTTGAGTGAGGTGAAAAGATTCATCTTTGATGATCCTTACCTATTCAAATATTGTCTAGACCAAATAATCTAGAGGTGTGTGCCCGACCAAGACCAAAAAGATATTTTAATGTTTTACCATAACGAGGCTTGTGGGGGTCACTTCACATTAAAGAAGACCTCCGCAAAGGTCCTACAATGCAATTTCTATTGGCCATCCCTCTTCAGGGACACCTACGAGTATTGTAAAACTTGTGAGTGGTGCCAACAACTAGGGAGTGTGAACCAACATAATATGATGCCCCTCACCAATATAATAGTGGTTGAGGTCTTCGATTGTTAGGGAATTGATTTCATGGGGCCATTCCCTAACTCGTTTGGTTACCTCTACATTTTATTAGTCGTGGACTACGTGTCCAAGTGGGTGGAGGCCATCCACACCAAAACCAATGATAACAAAGTGGTAATCAACTTTTTTAGGGAGAATATATTTGTGAGTTTTGGAAGCTGAGAGCGATAATTAGTGATCAAGGCACACACTTTTGTAATAGGCCATTCGAAGCATTAATGAAAAAATATGGCATTACTCATAAGGTGTCAACGACCTATCATCCTCAAACCAACGGGCAAGAAGAACTTTCTAATGGGGAGATAAAGCACATAATCGAAAAAACGATAAATCCGAATGGAAAAGATTGGTCTTTATGATTAATTGATTCACTTTGGGCTTTCCGCACTGCTTTCAAAACCGTACTTGGGATGTCACCGTACTGGTTGGTATACGGCAAAGCTTGTTACTTTTTGGTAGAACTTGAACACAAGGCATATTGGGCTATTAAACACATAAACTATCGTTTGCCCAATGTCGGCACCCACCTTAAGCTCTAACTCAGCGAACTTGAGGAGATGTGGAGGGACGCCTATGATAGAACAGGTTCCTATAAAGCCAAGGTTAAAGAGGCCCATGATAAAAAATACTCCAGAAGAACTTTAAAGTCAAACAAAAAGTCTTGTTATACAATTCTAGACTTCACCTCTTTTCGGGTAAGTTGCGTTCGCGATGAGTTGGCCCTTATATAGTGTCAAAGGTTTATCCACACGGTGCCATTGAGGTCATCAACCCGGAAAATGGAAATTTTTTTAATGTGAATAGTCAATGCCTCAAACCCTTTCTTGAAAATTTTGATGAGCAATGACTGAGGAGGAATTGGTCGATCCCATTTACCAGGATGACAATAGTGCTTAAATTGTTGAGCTTGCATGCATCTAGGAGACGTTAAATCTATGGGGTTTGAGATACCCCAGTCGTGGTCGAATGGACCTTGGACGGTCCATTATAGCCACCCATGGACTAGCCTTCACTAGGTGTTATCTAGGATTATCTTGGCAAAGTAGGGATGAGAGTGAAAGCCAATTGGGATGTTTCTCTACAAAGTGAGAGACACCACCTATTAAGTAGCAACCTACTCCAATATTCCAAGAGACTCCTTCTCTAACATATGGTCAAGTGAGGAAGTGGGGAGAAAAGTATGACTTGTGGAGAGTCGCTATTGATACCCAATTTTGACCCAACGCTCAGAATTCAACAAATCAATTTTCCGACATATCAGATTCCAATTTCGGGATGTTCAGAATTCTCACGAGCAGCACCGATATTAGCTAGTGACATCACACCAATGAATACATGTCGGTAAAGTGTTTAGGAACATTTATCCAAAGACGGAATTCAAGCCAAAGCATAATTTGGGACAAACAATAATCGAATGGCCAACAAATCACCTCATTGCATGCATTATGCTCTAGAATCAACAGAATTCCACACAAGCATCCAAAATCATGTTTAGAAATAGAAAGTCGATGACAATCCTATTATTGGGAAGGCTACATAAAGACTAAATCCATCAGATCAAAATTCGGAATTTAGTTGGACATAAATGTCTATCCGTCTATTTTTCACTACGACAATGAGCCGACATTGGAAATTGGCAAAAGCAATTTCTACAGACCTCGTCTACAAAGTCAGACATTCCCTATAGAGCAGATCTAATAGAGGCACAACAATCAAATAGATGCACCTAAAGCATTCACTCTTGTTTAAAGCAAAAGGGCAGATTTCCAGGGTTTTCCTGGAAAATGCCCGATTCAAGCCCGAGACAATTTCTAAATTCATGATTCAACTCAAGGAGCATCAGATCTACTTTAAATTGTCAAAAACCTAGTCCAACATGCATCCTACCAAGCGCAAACAGAAGCTTCGGACCAATTCTGGGCACGGGATCACTTTTACAATTTTTAAGTATTTCTTTTAATCAAATTTTTTGTTTTTCGAGGTTTTGGGGCCAAATATTTTTAAAACTTGACCCAACCTTATCCAGAAGAAAGCTACCTGCATTCATTCCCATCAATAGGGATGACATCATTGTCGCATCTATATATGCGACATTCTTTGTATATAAATAAAGCCATCTCCTTCGATGGAAAGGGGTCCCAAGCATCCCAATTGCTGCAAATTTCACTCCAACACAAATACTCTCGTGCTAAACCTCTTGCCTACTTGAGAATTGAGCTGGACAAATAAAGGGAGATCTTGAATATCAAACTGGGGCCCAGTTGGATGGACCTCATTGTGGTATTCCTCTTAAACAATGTTTTTCTGAATGATAAGCGTCAGGCACATTAAATCGAGCACGAAGCACCTTGGAACTAGCTTTTGCGGGATCAAAAACTCTACAAGAGGTCTTTCTATGGACCTTACCATTTCTGTATACACCCTAGTGCTGTTCAAACCATCTTACGGGAAATCCATGCTAGGAGCTATGGATGTCATTCCAGAGGAAGATCGTTGGCATATCGGGCAAACTCCCAAGGGTTCTATTGGCTAGTAATGCATTCGGATGCAAGGTACTTAGTCTGAAAATATGACACCTACTAGAGGCATGCTCTAATCTTCCACCAGCGAACTATAGATCTATAGTCCCTTACTAGCCCCTGGCCATTTGCACAGTGGCTTCATATTGTGGGCAAGTTACCAGTTTCTTCGGGAGGCTTCAAATACATCATCACTGCTACAAACTTCTTCACAAAGTGGGTTGAGGCCGAACCACTGGTCACCATTGAAGATACATATGTCAAGTCGTTCGTCTAGCGAAGCATTATCACACAATTCAATATCCCATATGCTTTTGTGTCCGACAATAGAACGCAGTTCATTGGAATCCTATTTACGGACTTCTGCACAGAATATGTGATTAGATTCTTAAAATCGATGCCCCACTATCCACAATGCAACAGTCAGGACGAAGCATCCAAAAAATGATTAAGTCTGGAATCAAGAAGAGGTTAGTCGCAGCTCGAAGGAGATGGGCCAAGCAACTTTACCACATGCTCTAGGCCTACCGAACCACATCTAGGAGATCAACTAGACAAATACCCTTCTCACTTGCATTTGGAATGGAGGACATCATACCATTGGAGGCCAGATTACCAACCATCCAGACCGAACATTTCAGCCCAGAGCATAATGACTAATTGATTGCCAAGGACCTTGACTCGGCAGAAGATAAAAGAGACAGGGCCTGGATCAAATTGGAATCATACTAGTAGGGGTTGGCTCAGAGTTATAATCGAACAGCCCGAGAGCAAACATTCAAGCCAGATAACGTCGTCCTCTGAAGAGCTATCAGAGCTCACAAAACCAGAAGCTAGGTGCCAACTGGGGAAGGGATGTATTGTGTAATAGAAATTATTGGGTCAGGATCTTACCAACTCGAAGACCTTGAAGGCTGGAGGATCCCAAGACCATGGAATGCAAAGAACCTGCGGATGTAATATTATTGAGATTTTTAAATAAATATTACAAGTGAATTGATTCTGTCCATGTTTGGGAGTTTCATTTATGTTACAATCGTCTCCATTATGGTCCAAACTTGGATGGGGAAGCTCACGCTTTAGCCTATTGTTGGGAGTTTTTATTTTTCTTACGAATGTTCTAATATAGTCCAAATTTTGGACAGGGAAGCTTAAGATTTAGCACATAAATATGAGTTATTGTACGGTCCACGTTTGTGAGCCTTTATATAGTCCAACTTTAGGATGGGGAAGCTTATGCTTTAGCCCACTTGATGGGAGATACTCTGGATGTGCAAACATTGGGGCATTCAAATAACTGTCTTACATTGGAATTGTCTGGGGCATTTAAACCCGAACAAGCCCAAGGTGGGGATGGTGATTACGGACTGTGGTTAGATATATGTTACAGTGCAAATGCAAACTCAAAGCAACAAAGATAAAAAAAATTCAAGCGAAAAATTCTCAAGAAAAAGGACTTGTATTAAGCATCAACAGATGGTCCGACAGCACCGGACAAACATTACAAAAGTCAAAAGGAAATTGAAAATGGCACACATGCCACATCAGACAATGGTACGAAGGCTAGAGCAAAAATTGATAACATTGTCACACAATACCTGAAAACAAAAGAAAACAAAGAAACTACTACGGGAGAACTGCATCCGTAGCAGGAGGGTCTACAGTCGGGGGATCCACAACAACATGCTCATTAGCAGCTGTAGCCAAACCAAGAGCAGCACGAGGATTGACACGTAGGGAAAGTCGACGGGGACTTGGTCCTTATCCAAACCCTACAGGTAGCCCATCTTAAAAGTGTCTTCCTAGATTATGGCCACCTGTTCTTGGCCACGTCGAAGCCAGCATTATATCCTTTTGCATTTGCATCCTCCAGCTCCCTCTTGTGCCGAGATTTAGCCTCCAGCACCTAGCATGCGTCTTTAGTATGGGCCTAGACTTTATTTCTAGAGGCTTCACTATGGTATCTCGAGTAGTAACGGCTTCATCCAGCCTGGCATGTAGAGACTTCGCAATGGCTTTGATGGCCTTCAAATTTTTTGTAGCCTTGATATATCGTCGGGATTTCCTTGGTTGTCAAGGTAACTCTTTGTTCCTCGTCATTTTCCTTATCTTAAAATATTTTTACTATCTTTTGTACTCTGAAAAGTACTTGTATTAAGCATCAACAAATGGTCCAGCAACACCGGACCAACATTACAAAAATGCGAAGAAAATTGGAAATGGCACGCAAGACGCAATATACAATGGCACGAAGGGCGGAGCAAAACTGATAACATCGGCACACTATATTGGAAAACTAAAGACAACATAAGAAGCTACTACGAGAGAACTACATTCGTAGTAGGAGGGTCCACGGTCAGGGGACCCACAACAACAGGCTCATCAGTAGCCGTAGCTGGACCAGGAGCAGTGGGAGGATTGGCATGTAGGGGAGATACTTATCTTAAATGTTTCTTCCCAGATTATGGTTACCAGTCAGGAGTACTCAGCCTTGGACACATCGAATCCAGCATCATATCCTTTTGCATCTACATCCTCCAACTCCCTCTTGTGTTGGGATTCAGCCTCTGATGCCCAAGGTGCATCCTTAGCACAGGCCCAGACTTTATCTTCGAGAGTCTTCATAATAGCATCTCGAGCAGTAATGACTTTGTCCAGCCTGGCTTGTAGAGACTCAACAACGGCTTTGACAACCTTCAAATTTTCTACAGCCTTGTTATAGCATTGGGTCTTATTGATAATCACTACATCAAGAGCCATGGATTAGCTCTAGGCTCCAGTAATATGATGGGAAACCTATAGAAAGAGAACTTTGAGTACAAAAGTTCGTAAAAAAATTTTAAGATGAGGAAAACGATGAGGAATGAAGAGTTACTTAGAGAGCCTAGGAAAGACCGATGCTATCAATTTGGTACCCGATCTGGGGGAGTACAGCCTCATCCTTCAGGAGCATGAGATCTTGGACTAGGGTCGGTGCAACGTCCAACATTTTTACAGAGTTAGTTTCCAGGACATCTCGGCCTTGGAAGTGGAGTTGGGGCACCAGAGAGGCAGTGAAGACGAAGACCCATCATCCGTGAGGTGAACTATCTCGGCCTCATAATCATATAGAGACTACTTCTCTAGGGAGATCATGGCCAACATACAACACTTTCTTGTTGATGTGTCCTGCAGCTCCTCTAGGATGGCTGGGAGAATTTGAACTAATTGCTCTTGTAGGGGCTCTTTGGGTGCCCTCGTATCCTGAGCAGTTGCAGGAGATGACACCACTCTAATGGTTATGCCCATGTTGCAGATGGGCCTATTCCTTTAGCAAGTCATCAGAGGAGCTGTATCGGTGCCCCAGTCTATAGGGGGTCACTTCGGAGACTCGGCAACAACTGTGGGTTTCGGGATCACAATGCTCGTGGTCTTCGGTTTTCTTTTCTTTATAAAAGAATGGCACGTGGGAATATACCCGAGAAGGGTTGGCGCATCACGGGATTTAATGTAGATCTGATAGAAAACTTTGATCCAATCTTCCAAAGCACCTTTTTTAAACTGATGAACAACCTTGGATCTGTAAGAGATGATATAAAGAAGGTCACTATATATGGTATGAAGAAGGAAAAACTGAGATTACATGGTACAGAATGCTACAGACTTAATAATCTATGGGCTCATAGGATTTTGTTTGGACCAGACTCATAGGCATCTTGCACCATCACATATACATTCCCCCATTGATCAGAGTTCAGAAGGCAGTCAATTGCATGCTCCAAGCCTCTACGGATCATTGGAAAATACTACCCGAAGGCTTTGTTCTGATTAATGCAGTAGAGTCCAAAGAAGTTGGCAGTCATGAAGCCCAACTTGAACAGCCGATTGAGCTCCGCTATGCATATTACGATCCGGAAAAAAATAATGGTGAGATAGGTCATGGCCAGGCCTAGTACTGAGAGGATCTAGTCCAAGTATGAATCGATGGGGAACCTAACTCCGCCCTCTATGATGGTCATTAGGGGGATGACCAACTGCCCCGACTTGTGGTTGACCACCAAGATTCCATTATCATTAACTGACACAAAGGATATTTCCACGTTGTCTGAGATGCGGCATTTTCGTCGGAACAACTTGATGTTCTGGGGCATTTTGAAATGAGCCAGGAATGAGACCACGATTACCAGACATGTCGTCTTACACCCGACCAAACAAAAACAGAGGGATCAGGAACTGAGATGGTCTGGAAAAAGACCACTGCAACACTAACTCAATTGAGACGGGAATGGTGGTGAGCAGGGTGGTATGGGGTGATGATGGGACATGCACCAGAGGTGCTATAATACCATCAGAAACCCAAAAATGTAGTTTGAGGGATGAAATCAGCCCCAATGACTCTATACACACCGGAAATCAAAAGAGGATGGAGAGGAGAACAAAATACCTATGTACTGAAAGGAAGCAAAGGAAGTGGGTAGTATGAAGCCTAGGAACTTTTGTGAATAGTTGTAGTTGAAATAATTGAGGGGGATATTGTGGTAACCAAACCGAGTCAGGCCTTCGGGCTAGATAAACGGAGTAGGCCCACGGGGACCAAGCCTAGGATGGGCAGATGGTCTATTGACGGATGTGACAAACTTCAGTTATAGCAGCATTGCGGTTAGGTGAACCGTAGGACCATAGTGGCAGGAAATAGAGCAACCAACACTATTGATATAGGAAACGATGCTCTTGGGACCACGACCCATATGGTAAGGACCATTCTCCTGGCCGACCGGCTCCCTAGAGGAGGGTCAACCCTCCAGCAAACCCCCAGCACAGGGAACCTCAGGCACCTGCTCGCGGATCCCTCATCCGTATGACCGACCCAGACCACCCATAGCGCCGGCCCATATGGCCCTCCACGCGTACCGCTCGATCCTAGTACCACACAAGGGAGCCCACAATATACAGTTCACACACCAATCTTGAGCCCCAAGCCAACTTATCCCTATAAATACCCATAAAGGGGTATTGTTCATGGGATCTAATCCCCGACAATTATCGTCCAGCCTCAACTCGCTTCTTTCTGTCTTTTCCATTAAAGAAAGGGACTAACTTAAGCATCGGAGGCCCCGTTGGTCACAACCGACTGGCAGATACTAACCTTTGTTTTGCAGGAGCCAAGAAGGGGGATGCAGTTTTATCTTTACAGAGACCACTCAAGCCTCCGGACCACCAGCCGGCAGCCATCCACCGGAGGATCAGTAGTCGGAAGACTATCAGCATATAATGAGCCACCACAATTGGCGTTCATAGTGGGACATGAGCAGACCCCTACCTTGGTGGAAAACCTAATATCTGCTCCTTACTCTAAACTCTTCCAAACTTCCCTCCATGGAAAACGTGAATACCACACCGACAAACCAAGATGCCACTCAACAGCAGGTCTCCCTAGGGCTCAATGAATTCTATTTCTGCACATTTCTGTCTGCTTTGTGCCTTTCATTTATCTCAGGTGTTCATACCGTGGCTCCGGCAGGTGCAACTTCGGCTTTGACTATAACCTGTCGTCAACTCCATGGCTCAGGATTTGATATCCATCCATCCCCATGGCTCCGGCAAGCGCAACTTTGGCTTTGATTATAACCTGCCATCTATTATGTGGCTCCGGTAGGCGCAACTTCGGATTTGACTATAACCTACCGTCCATCCCATGGCTCTAGACTTGATGTCCATCCATCCCTATGGCTTTGGAAGGCTCACCTTCGGCTTTGAAAATAACCTGTTGTCCATCTCGTGGCACCGACAGGCACAACTTCGGCTTTGACTATATCCTGTCGTCCACCCCATGGCTCTGGATTTGATGTCCATCCATCCCTATGGCTCTGGCAGGCACAACTTCGGCTTTGATTATAATTTGTTGTCCATCTCATGGCTCTGGAAGGCACAACTTCGTCTTTGACTATAACCTGTCGTCCACCCCATGGCTTTGGATTTGATGTCCATCCATCCCTATGGCTCCGGCAGGCGCAACTTCAACTTTGACTATAACTTGTCATCCATCTCGTGGCTCCGGCAGGCGCAACTTCGGCTTTTACTATAACCTGTCGTCTACCCCACGGCTTTGGATTTGATGTACATCCATCCCCATGGCTCTAGCAGGCACAACTTCGGCTTTGATTATAACCTGCCATCCATCTCATGGCTCCGGTAGACGCAGCTTCAACTTTGATTTTAACCTACCGTCTATCTCGTAGCTCCAGTAGGCGCAACTTCAGCTTTGACTATAACCTGCCATCCACCCCATGGCTCTAGATTTGATGTCCATCCATCTCTATAGCTCCGACAGGCGCAACTTCGGCTTTGATTATAACATGTCGTCTATCCCGTGGATTCGGCAAGCACAACTTCAGCTTTGACTATAACCTGCCGACCACCCATCTTTCAAGACTGACCGTATGGATTGGGCGGGTCACTGCAATGAAGACTGTGGCTCCGGCAGGCATAGCTTCGGCTTTGACTATAATCTGCCGACCAACCATATTTCAAGATCGACCGTCTGGCTTGGCCGGGTTGCTGCAATGAAGATTGTGACTTTGGCAGGTGCAACTTTGGCTTTGACTATAACCTGTCGATCACGCATCTTTTAAGACCGACCATCTGGCTTGGACGGGTCACTGCAACAAATACCGTGGCTTTGGCATATGCAACTTTGGCTTTGACTATAACCTATCGATCACCCATCTTTCGAGACCGACCGTCTGGCTTATCCGTGTCGCTGCAACGAAGACCGTGGCTCCTGCAAGCACAAGCTTTGAGCTTGGTCATAACCTGCCGACCACCTTATGATCCTGGAATATAGACAGTCTCTCTCAAAACCATCCACCATCATTATGGCGCTATCTCTATATGTCCGGTAACAATCCGGACCTCTCCCCCTCATTATGGGGCCATATATCTCTACATGTCCGGCAACAATCCGGACCTCTCCCCCTCGTTATGGGGCTATATATCTCTACATGTCCGGCAACAATCCGGACCTTGCCCCCTCATTATAGGGCTATATATCTCTACATGTCCGTCAACAATCCGGACCTCTCCCTCTAATTATGGT
>NMUG010001742.1:0-17224 GCA_002855965.1 Monotropa hypopitys | reverse complement strand
ACCCACAAAAATTAAATCATGAAAACATCGATAATATTTTGGAGAAACTTAAGAGGGTAAAGAGAATATCAAGATTAAGGATCTGAAAGATAGAAGTCTTTACCTTACATGGAAGAACATGAAACCCTAGGTGAGGGTTTAGCACCGATGAACGATCCAAGCCCATAGATACGTAGAGGATGTCGCATAGATCACCATTGGTGAAGGGGATGTGCTCAAAATCTCCATAGATTTGGATTTGGAGAGGAGAGAAGGGAGAGAATATAGAGAGAGAAATTGCAAGGGAGAGAGAGGGAGGGAGATACGGCTGTGTGTGTGTGTGTGTTTGAGTGTGATTTTTGAGTTAGAGTTTGAGAGGGATGAATATATATACATACTTCAAACAATTTCTTGCATTTGCTCTTAATGAGACACATTTCGATATGTGTCTATACACATATCAAAATGCACAACCCTTAGGGTAGCTAATCAGTCGAATCATAGGGGGCACATTTCGATATGTGCCCCATATGCACATATCGAATTGTGCATCATACAGGCACCATCAGAGCAGCTTCATTTCGACATGTCATACGTACATATTGAAATGTGGAATGGGCAAGGCATATTGAAATGTAATGGGGATGGGAGAAGGGGAGATGCAACCAGAGGGTTTATATTTTGATATGTGCCTCATGCACATATCGAAATGCGACCAGGGAGGCCAACTAAATCTCCTACATATCAAAATGTGGAAGGGAATGGAAATTTGGGTGGCTGCATATCGAAATGCATGTTGTCTAGACATATGTCATATACCGAAATGTGGCATTTCCCAGGACAACAGGAGCACCTCATTTCTAAATATGAAGATGGGCAGGGATTACACATTTCGAAATACAAGCTTGCCAAATAGATATGGCAAGAACCCGACATCTCGATACTCAAAAGCGAGCAGAGCTGAATCTAATCGAGGAAAGGAGAAGTAAAGCGACAACAAGGGTTGCCATTTATCAACAAATAATGGTGAGATATCATGATTCATGGGTTCAACCAAGAACGTTCCAAGCAAGAGACTTAGTGCTGAGAAAAAATGATCCCACTAGAAGGAAAGTAAAGAAGTTTCAGTCCAATTAGGAAGGGAGATACAAAATCCTCAGACACTCCAAGGCAGGGGTGTATCGGCTTACAACTTTAGGAGGGAAAAAGCTACCAAACCCTTGGAATGTAGAGCATTTGAAGAGGTATTTTATGCAGAGTGGATTTCTGTTAGCTTTGCTACAAGTAGAAAGAATTTTTTAGTGATTGTTTATTTTTAATAATGACTGTTCAAAGACTTTGTAATAGTTGCTTCATTATTGTGCTAATAATGCTAATCATGTGTCAATTCGCTATACTCGCACTGAATTCAAGACGAATATAAGTTTCCTATGATTTTCATTCAATAAATTTATGAATATCACTTTATGAATATCGCTCTACAAAAATTGCGAAGGTATGATCCTAGGTGCTAAGGCACAACCCAGCTTAGTGCTAAGGCATAACCATTATGTCATGGCATAATGATCCAAAGTGGTAAGGCACAGCTCAACACAGTGCTAAGACACAACTCAGTACAGTGCTAAGGCATAGTTCAGCTTAGTGCTAAGGCACAGTTCAACATAGTACTAAGGCACATCCCAGCTTCGTGCTAAGGCACAACCCAGCTTAGTGCTAAGGCACAGCCCAGCTTAGTGCTAAGGCACATCTCAGCATAGTGCTAAGTCACAGCTCAGCATTATGCCATGACATAATGATCCAAAGTGCTAAGGCACAGCTCAGCATAGTGCTAAGGCATAGCTCAACATAGTGCTAAGGCACAAGTCAACATAGAGCTAAGGCACAACTCAGCATAGTGCTAAGGCACATCTCAGTATTATGTTATGGCATAATGATCTTAAGTGCTAAGGCACATTTCAGCATAGTGCTAAGGCATAACTAAGCATAGTGCTAGGGCACAGCCCAGCGTAGTGCTAAGGCATAGCTCAGCTTATTTATTTGTGATAGATTTCTAAATGGTCAACACTCGCTCGATGGTAGGAAGTAATCATCGAGATCTCCCAGCCATAACGCCCGAGATGTTCCTGGCCATGCAATACCAAGTAGAATTACTGACTCAAAACCTGGAGGAAGTTTGCTAGGAGAATCGAATGCTAAAGACTAAGCAAAATAGATCGATTCCAGATCAACCCATTGAAAATCTAGAAGTACTCCCACGGGAGCCAGAAGGGGATAACGAAAGGGTGGCAGAGAATGAAGAAAGAAGAGTGGAGAGGAAGGACGACCTGTCCCAGTATTAAGATCCTCAAGCCAGTAGGACCATGAGGGGAGCCAAGCCGCCCTTGGAGAGACCAGAAAGGACCTACTTGTAGATATGCAAGCACAAATCAACAGGATACAGAAGCGTGTACAGGCCAAAACACCCGCTACGGTGGAAGAGTTGGTTCAGACAACAGACTCCCCATTTTCATGCCATGTTTTGGAGGTACCCTTGCCATCTAAGTTTAAAATGCCAGTTATTGAGTCGTTCAGTGGTACTACGGACCCATTGGACCACTTGGAAACTTATAAGAACTTGATGATTCTACAAGATATGCCAGACGAGGTGATGTGTAGAGCCTTTCCGGTTACATTAAAGTGGAGTGCAAGAATGTGGTTTAATAAGTTGAAGACAGGGTGTATTAACAATTTCAAAGAATTGAGTCAAAGGTTTGTTAGTCATTTTATAGCAGGTCAGTGGTACAGGAAGACTGATATGTATCTGTTGATGGTCAGGTAGAAAAATGGGAATCGGTGAGAGATTACACAATACGCTTCACGCAAGAGGCGATGAAAATTGAGAGTTCAGATGATAAGATGGCCATGGCGGCCTACATCTTGGGCCTATGGCCAGGAGCGCTTTTGTTTAGTCTGACGCAAGATCCACCGCAGGACATGGATGAACTAATGCTCAGGGCCCAAAATACATGAACGCTGAAGATACCCTTAATGCACGAAGGGGGTGGGATGAAGGACTTCAAGGGAATATGCCTATAATGTCCACTCAGGGACCAGTAGATCGCAAGAGAAAAGACCCCCCACGGGGGTAACCCAAAATTACAGAGGGAAGAGACCTGAGTCTACGGGTTCTCCCAGAAAAATTGGAGGACCTCCGGATAATTATAAGAATTACACTTTGCTTATTCCTTCTATGGAACACATCCTAAGTGATTTAAGAGATGATCCAAATCTGAAGTGGCCGAGAAAGCTTAAGAGTAATTCTGACAGGCATCCTAGGGACAAGTATTGTTGTTTTCACCGAGATCATGGCCATTATACCAATGATTGCATTGACCTCAAAGGTTAGATTGAAGATCTCATTCAGAGAGGTCAGTTGCAAAGGTTTGTAGATAGAATAGACCAAAGACCTCAACGAGGTGGGCAACGCCATGAGGAAAGAGCAAGAGCCCCGGAGAACAATAATTCTATTGGGGAGATTAGGGTAATACATGGAGGCTCAATAGGAGGAGGTCCGTCCAGTTTAGCCCAGAAAGCTCATTTGAGTAGATTGAGGTCAAATGACCCAATGGAAGTATGCTTAGTAAGAAGCCATAGCAAGTGCTCGAAGAAGGCAGAGACTCCAATTATATTTTCAGAGGAAGACGAGGCAGGGACGGTATATCGTCATGATTATCCACTTGTAGTACATATGGTTATCGCCACTTTCAAAATGACAAGAATACTCATAGACAGTGGAAGTTCAGTTGACATCCTATTCTTGTATGCCTTTGACTAGTGTTGGGGGCCGAACTCTCAAGAGGCCGGAGCCACGACCTCCTCCAAGAGGACCACAGCTCAGACCAGACAGCATGCGGCCGAACAGACCATAGCCGGCGACAAGGCCTCTCTGGGGCTCTCTTCGGCCCGGGGACCCAAAGCCCAGATAAGGTGCCTAGCCGAGGCGCCAAGAAGTCAAGGTCGTGCGACCGAGCAAAGTAGGGCCGACGAGAAGGCTCGTCCGGGATCACTTCTCTATAGAGGTTTCTCGGCCAAGACGGCCCAGCCAACAACAAGCAGCTTCGGCCAGACAGGACAAAATTCTTTCTTCACAGTGGATATTCCCTCGGGGACAGTATCCCGGTTTTTGCGCACATGGCAGACACACGCCTGACACAGAATCAGCTTTTCCGTGATTCCTGTAGAATGTCAAGCATGCTCAGTCAGCTTTTCTGCAGCCCGATGTTGTCAGGCGGCGCCGCCTGACACTGTCGGGGCCGACCGGTCGGCCACACGTTCAGACACTCAAAGGAGACAGGCGTGCTGCCCCATGACCTGTTACCCCAGTTCACTCGCGCCGAAGCGCGTATCCAGCACTCTCCGATGTCCTATATAAGGAGCTTGGCATTCAATGCATGGTACAGACTCTCTCTCTAGCCCAAGCTCTACTCATTTACTTTCTCTCTCTACAATCCCTTTGCTGACTTTGCCATCGGAGGGTCCACCGGCGACGCCACTGGTAGCCTAACGTTTGTTCACTGTGCAGCCAAGTATATCCACTCAGCTCCGCCGCTCACCACCAGAATCCACTACTGAAAAGGCTTACCCCCCAACAATTGGCGACTCCACTAGGGAACCTTTTTTTTAACACCTAGATTCCCACTGTGAGCTCTCGAACACCTTTCTCAGCTGAAAATGGCCTCCAAAGACAACCAGTCCGGTGGAAGAATGAACAAAGTGAAGGAGGTAGCCAGGCCCGGAGACTCTACTCTTCGTACTCCGGAGCGGGTCCGTGCCAACGACGCCAGCTACCACAGCAATAAATGTCCAGATCCTCCGGCCAAACAGACTACGCGGCAGTACATTCTATAGTTGGAGGGCGATTTGGGCCGAAGGGATGAGCAGATCAATGCCCTTATCAGAGAGATGACCCTGCTCAGGGAGGCTACCGAGAAAAAGCGGGCAGCTCCAGGAAAGTGCCGTGCTGAGGAAGATAGAAATTACCAGGAGCCCTCTCAGAGCAGGAGCAGGTCCCAGCAGACCAGGCCCTCGGCACAAAATAGGCTAGGGGAAAGGGTGGAAGAAGTCCCTGCCCGACAGAGGAACAATGAGGAACGTCGCGTCAGGCACCGAGTCTCACCTCCCCGGCACAGGGAGGAACGTTCAGGTGAGAACCAACGGCCCTTGCCGCCAGTCTTTGATCGCCTCGGCCCAAATGCAGCTCAAAGGCCACGCCCAGCATGGGAGCAGTCACCGCCCAGGCGCCAGAGCCACAACGGCCAGGGAGAAAGCTTGGCACCCCGCTCAGAGCAGGAGGTGTCCCAAAGCAGAAGAAGCGCAATCTTACCGGAACAGACCTATGAGCCGTGCCGGCAGAATGGTGTCCTTTGCACTCCGTTCACTCTGGAGATCGAAGCTGCTAGACCTCCAGCTGGATTCTCAGCCCCCAAGTTCAACAAGTACGATCCCAAAATGGATTCATACACTTACATAGTGCATTTCAGGTAGATGATGTCCCTCTACTCTGGGGAGGATGCCTTGATGTGCAAGCTTTTTCCATCCAGCCTCGGCGATGTTGGGTTACTCTGGTTCGACCGACTGCCGGCAGGGTCCATTTCCTCGTGGAGAGACCTTTCAAAGGCCTTCCTGGCTCGGTTCATCACCAGCACCAAAGTTAAGAAAGTTGTTGATTCCCTTCTCGGCCTTCGACAAGCAAGGTCAGAATCTCTGCGCCAATACGCAGCCCGGTATTGGGACCTCTACAACGAGATTGAGGATTGCGATCAGAAGATCGCAGTCACGTCGTTCAAGCTCAGTCTGGACCACTCCAGCCGAGAATTCGAGGATCTGATATTATTCCCTCCGGCCATAATGAATGAGCTCATGGCCATAATCGAGCTCCATGCCAAGCTAGAGGAGGCAAAGGATGAGCGAAGTAGAGCCGACCAGTGCTCCGGACAAGGATCCAGCAACCACAACAACTTGGCCAGGAGGAAAGAGACCAACACTGTCCAGTCGGGGGAGCCCCAGACGTACAAGCCGTACGAATATGTGGCTCACACCACCATCTTCAAACAGCCAACCTTTATGCTCCTTCGCAAAATCGAAAAGGAGTCGTTCTTCAGGTGGCCGGAGAAGAGGTTGGGAGCCCAGAGAGGTGGCAATGACAAGTTCAGATGCTCCTATCACAGGGAGAAAGGCCACCTCACCACCAACTGCCGAGCCTACAAGGATTTCTTGGAAGAGCTGGTCACGGCGGGACACCTTGGCGAGTTCATTGATACCGAGAAAATGGCCACGGACGAACCGAGGGAAGATCCCAAGCCAGCCCTTCGCATCATCAACGTAATCCACGGGACAGTGGATCAACGACGAGAGGAGCAACTTCGGTCTGAGCTCTAGCAGATTGAGGCCAAGGAAATTCTTGTCGTCCAACCAATGCCGAAGAAGCCAAAGCCGAATTCGAGGTACTCTATCACTTTCTCCTCTAGAGACTCTGAAAGGGTTCAACACCCGCATGACGACGCGCTAGTCGTCACGTTGCAAATTGCCGACTGCCAGGTCAGTAGGGTCCTCGTTGACCTCGGTAGCTCGGCAGATATCATGTACTATTCTCTGTTCAAGAAAATGGGGTACAAGTCGGAGGACCTACAACCGACCGATGTGCCGAGGTGGAATTCGTGGTAGTCGACGTCTCGTCGCCCTACAACGCTATTTTGGGTCGAACCTGAGTCCATAGCATCAAGGGAGTCGCCTCCTCTTACCACCAGGTCATCAAATTCATCGGCTCTAGAGGAGTGGAGGAGCTTAGGGGAGACCAAGCCTCGGCCAAGCAGTGCTATATCGTTGCCGTCAAGGGCAAGGTCACCTACGAGCAAGTTCACTGGGTGGAGGTTCCCGATCAGCCGGTGCTGGAGGACGTCGGTTCAAGTGCCTCGGCTAAATCCATTGAGGACCTTGACACCGTCCCTCTTAGCGCCGACGATCCGGAATGCTTCTTTCTTATTGGCTCAGAGATGTCAGAGATAGACAAGGTAGCCACAATCAGCTGCCTCAAAAGAAACGTTGAGATTTTTGCCTGGACACCTTATGAAATGTCGGGCGTAGACCCTAAGTTCATCAGCCACCACCTCAACGTCCGGCCGGAGTGTCGGCCCGTCGTTCAGAAGGCCAGGCGATCGGCAGCCGCTCATGCCGACGCAGTCATTGAAGAAGTGGACCGCCTGACCGAAGCGCAAGTGATCCGAGAAGTACACTATCCCACCTGGTTAGCCAATACGGTGGTGGTCAAGAAAAAGACCGCCAAGTGGAGGGTTTGTGTTGACTACACTAACCTCAATGAAACTTGCCCCAAGGATAGCTTTCCTATGCCGAGGATTGATCAGCTCGTCGACGCAACGGGCGGACACGCCATGATGAGCTTCATGGATGCCTACCGAGGTTATCATCAGATTGCTATGTTCGGTCCAGATCAAGAGAAGACAGCGTTTATTTCTCCAAGGGGACTGTTCTGTTATCGGGTGATGCCCTTTGGTCTGAAAAATGCCGAAGCAACGTATCAAAGGATGGTCACAAAAATGTTCAGCGCTCAGCTCGGCGACACAATGGAGGCCTACATGGACAATATGGTCGTCAAAAGCAAGACCAAAGGGAGTCACCTGGACGATCTCCAGAGGGTATTTGACGTACTAAAGAAGCACAAGCTCCGGCTTAATGCTTCAAAGTGTGCCTTTGGAGTCGGCTCGGGGAAGTTCCTGGGTTACCTTGTCACGCGCCGAGGCATAGAAGCCGACCCTTCTCAGATCTCGGCCATCCAGAAGATTGAAGAGCCTAGGACTCTCAAATAAGTGCAGAAGCTTGCGGGTATGGCCGCAGCTCTCAATCGGTTTATAAGCAGATCCTCGGACAAATGCTAGACATTCTACGAGGTATTAAAAAAGAATAGCCGACGACATTTCCTATGGACTGATCAGTGCAAGGAGGGCCTCGACAATTTGAAAGCATACCTCTCTTCGGTTCCCCTGCTTGCCAAACCAATGCAGGGGGAAGAGTTGTACCTATACCTGGTCGTCACTCCACATGTCATCAGCTCAGCACTGGTTCGGCAAGAGGGGATGGAACAGCAGCCAGTTTATTTCTCGAGCAAGTCTCTCATCAGCGCCGAGAACAGGTATCTCCCTCTCGAAAAACTTGCATATGCTTTGGTTATCGCTTCCAGGAAATTGGAACCGTACTTCCAGACACATACCATTGTGGTCCTGACCGAGTTCCCTCTTCGGGCGTTGCTTAAACGCGCCGACTTATCCGGCACACTCACCAAGTGGGCCGTGGAGCTAGCCAACTTCGACATCAAGTTTCAGCCAAAAACAGCTATCAAAGGTCAAGTCTTGGCCGACTTCCTGGCAGAATTCTCTTCTCGGCCTCAGGAACCTCATCTTGAAGAAACTGTGTCCGAACAGGTCTTGCCAGAGTCACTGCAAAATCAGGACTCGTGGAGGATGTTCGTGGACGGCGCATCGAACTGCCGAGGAAACGGGGCCGGGATTGTCCTTATCTCGCCTGAGGGAGTCACCCATGAGCATTCCCTTCGTCTCAACTTTAGCGCCTCCAACAACGAGGCAGAGTACGAAGCACTCCTGGCCGGACTGAAAGCGGTCGAGGAGTTGGAGATCCAGAGCATGAACATCTATAGCGACTCCCAGCTCGTGGTCAACCAACTCAACGGGGACTACGAGTGCCGAGATGAGCGGATGGGAAGGTACATGCAGAGAGTCAAAGAAAGAATGGGGATGTTCAAGAAAATCCAAATCCAACAGGTCGGAAGGGAGCTAAACGCCCATGCCGACGCTCTGGCCGGAATAGCCTCAGCAGCGGAAGTCAGAGAACAGAGGACGGTCAGCGTCCAAAGGTTGGATCTGCCGAGCATCGAAGGGTCGAAGCAGCAAACTGTCTTCTTCATCAGCCAGGGTCCCAGTTGGATGGACCCAATTATTGCATTCTTGAAAGATGGCTCACTTCCAGAAGATTAGAGGGAGGCCCACTGAATCGTCCATAAGTCGACCCGATTCTGGGTTGGCCCTCATGACAAGTTGTACAGGCGATCTTTCTCCGGGCCGTACCTCCTTTGTGTGCACCCGACAATGGTAGAAGGAGTTCTGTAGTAGCTCCACGCCGGCAGCTGCGGAGCCCATACCGGGGGAAGGTCAATAGCGCACCGGGGAATCTCACAAGGATACTGGTGGCCGAAGATGATGGAGGACGGGGAGAAGATTGTGAAAAAGTGTGACCCCTGTCAACGGTTCTCACCCATCATCAGACAGCCTGCCGAAGAGCTCACACCCTTAACTAGTCCTTGGCCCTTTGCTCAGTGGGGCTTGGACATCGTCGGCAAGCTTCCTACGGCACCAGGAGGTTTCAAATTCCTAATCACCGCAACGGATTATTTCTCCAAGTGGGTTGAGGCCGAGCCGTTGGTCATCATAGAAGACAAGGATGTAAAGAGGTTGGCTTGGGCATCCCCTACGCCTTCATCTCTGACATAGGAACTCAATTTGTGGGGGACCTTTTCACCAGCTTGTTCCGAGCACAGAATCAGGTTCTACAACTCAACCCCTCACTACCCACAAGGCAACGGTCAGGCCGAAGCGTCCAACAAAACCATCGGTAGCGGGATCAAAAGGAGACTCCAAGCAGCTAAGGAGAGATGGGCCGAAGAACTTCCCAGTGTTCTTTGGGCCTACCGAACAACTCCACAGCGCTCCACAGGACAGACCCCGTTCTATCTAGCCTTCGGGATGGAAGCAATCATTCCGCTTGAATCCGGAATGCCAACGATCAGAACCGAAGGATTTGACGAAGCTACGAATAGCGCAGCAATTCAAAAAGACCTGGACCTGACCGACGAAAGGAGAGACACGGCTAGGATCAGACTAGCCGCCTACCAGCAAGGGGTAGCCAGAAATTTCGCCAGAACGGTCCGGCCCAGGGCATTCAAGGTTGACGATCTCGTCCTTAGAAAGGTGGTGGGTAACAAGAAGAAGAGTTCCGACGGAAAGCTCGGTCCCAACTAGGAAGGACTGTACGGGTAACCGGACACGCAGGGACCGGGGCTTACCGACTTGAGGATCTGGACGACACTCCAATCCCAAGACCGTGGAATGCTACGAACCTTAGGTTGTACTATCACTGAATGTAAACCTGGCCTAGGGGCCTCAATGAATAAAAGTGAATTTCAAAAACGTGTCTTCCGCATCGGTACTACATTACCAAAGCATCTCAGTTGCCGTTCATCTACAAAACGTGCAGGCGGCTCCTCGGTGGTATTGCCGAGGAAGCTTATAACTCTTCGGTGCTATATCACCAAAGCGGTTCTCAGTTGCCGTTCATCTACAAAGCGTGCATGCAGCTCCTCGATGAGCGGTGCCGAGGAATCTTACAGCTCTCCGGTGCTATATCGCCGAAGCAGCTCACAGTTGCCGTTTATCTACAAAGCGTGCATGCGGCTCCTCGGTGGCATTGCCGAGGAAACTGACAATTGTTCGGCTCCACATGGCCGAAGTAGCTCACAGTTTCCGTTTATCTACAAAGCGTGCATGTGGCTCCTCGGTGGCATTGCCGAGGAAACTGACAATTGTTCGGCTCCACATGGCCGAAGCATCGCCCGAGTTGCAATTTATCCAAAAATGCGCAAGTGTCGCTCAGGCAAGCGCCGGAGCAGCCCACATTCCGCAATCAACAAAGTATTTGGCCAAACCAAGGAAAATGCTTTGGTCACCCAAAACCCTTTCCTCGGCTGGGGGAAATGGGTAGAGCAACATAAAAGAATGCACAGACATTAAAACAGTTCATTAAAGCAAAAGGGACCGGCCACAGATAGGCTCGGCCTTAAACAGATCAAAAACAAAAACAAAAGGAACCGACCACAGGTCGGCTAAGCCCAGACAAAAGTAGAGAAGCTACAAAGCAGGAGCGAAAGGATGGTCAAGCAGTTGGCTGAGAGGAACAGACAGCTCCAGTCGCGGGTGCCTCGGTCCCAACAGGAGGATCGGCCACAACAGTAGGAGTGACCACCGGAGCAGAAAAAATCCAAGCTCCAGTCTTGGACTTCCTCATTTCAGGAATCTCCCCTACACCCTCGGCGCTGTCCTCGGTCCCCATAGAGACCATGGCGTTGGCCCATCCCTTCTTGAAGACCTTCTCCTTAAGTCTTCCCAACTGTCTGCGGTACTCAGTGGCCGCCTCTTCATATCCCCTGCCGTAGTCCTTCTCCTCCTTCTCGGCAGCTTGCTTCTGCACCTCCTACATCTACGCCTTCAGACGGAGGTTCTCAGCCCAGAGCTCCTCAAGCTGAGTGTTCTTGGCAGACAACTCTGCCACATTGATCTCGACCGTCGCCAGGATCTGCTTGTTCTTCTCCTCCAGCGCGGCCACGGATCCTAGACCTTCGGCGAGCTTCTCCTCCGCCTTCTTGTCAGCCAGCTGCCGCACAGCCTGCAGCTGGCCGAGGCGTTGATCCACGCCGACGCCAGCGTGTATCATCTGCAAAATGACAAGTTATTAACGAAAATACCGAAGAAAGCGGATTCAACGAATTCCAAGAAATTGAGATTACCATCGCGCCGTAGTACATCATCCGGCGAAAACAGGTACAGGGACCTTTGGGGAGGTTGTCCATCTCCTTCGGCAATGTGAAGGCCTGGGATAAGGCCATTGCCACGCCAGGGCGGTCCTCCAGCGTATCCCCCTTCTCGGGAGCAATGCCCTCGTAGGAGAGCTTGGGCTCGAACGGAATTATCTTCCGCTGGGAGGATTGCGTCGTCTCCTGCGCCGCGGCATCCCGAGCAGGACTCTTCTGAGCAGCAGCCGAAGAACGCTCAACCGATAGCATCGTCTCCTCGGTTCGGGGCCTCTTCTCCCGGCGAGCCCTTTCCAGCGTCTCCATGATTTCGTCGGCACGGCCCCTAGTCGGTCCCGTCTCCCTCAGAATTGTTACCACGGGCTCAACGTTTAGGCCCTCCGTCTCTTCGGCCAGGAAATCGCCTTCAAGATTGATCACCTTCTTCGCGGCATTTCTACCTCTATCTCCTCGATGGACGGCGAAGCAGGTGTATCGGATGGCTGAGTAGCAGAAGGTTCGGCTGAATTCCCTGCAGATGGCTCGGCGGGTTGCTCGGTCGACGGCTCGGCTGATCGTCGAGTAGGACGCGACCGAAGAGTGTGGGTGTAGGTTGGATGATACTCCAACAGGGTCGGGGCCCAGCGCCTGGCTTCCGATAGAGCAGAAAATGTCGTCACTCTATCAGCGTCGGCCACGTTCTTGCAATGGCAGAGAACCCCAGCGTTTGCACAAGGAAGAACAGATGGTTAGAAAAATCCAAGAGAAAATAAGAAGATTCAGCCGAAGTAATGAAACTCACTCGGTACCCCCTCGAGGAAAGGCACAGTATACACAAGCGACCCGTAGTGGAATGGAACGAAGAAACGTCCGGAAACAATCAGAACGTCCTCAGCATATTTATCTGAGTCCGGCAGGCCGGAAATCAGACCGGTTTGACCAGGTCTCCGGGCAAAGTAATACTTTTTAGATTTTTGGTTGAACCCAATAAAGTAAGCGTCGAAGATGTCATTAAAAGTGAGCCGAGATGCCGGCAGAAGGGTTTCGTTCAGCTTGCTCACCCCCAGAAGAATCTGGAAGGTGTTTACCGTCACTTGGAACGGTGTAATACCCAGAGAGCCGAAGAACTGAGTAAGAATCGGGTGAAAGGGAAACCGAACTCCCCCTCGGCGATGGCAACGATAGGAATGAGGACGTGTTGCGGCCCCTGTTCCTTACAGCCGACAGGACCCAACAGGATATTGACGTCGGCTGGAATCTCATACTCCTCCCTGAAGTGCTGGAGGTCTTCGGGAGTGTCAACGAGCCGCCTGAACTTGTCGGACCGCTTCTTCGGCGCCATCAGTTGGATCTGAAAAGAACACAAACAAGAAGGCACCGTTAGTCGGTCCGGCATCAACCCACGCAGCTAAGCACAGGTCGGCAGGCTCGGCTCGGTCGAAATCGCTAAGTGTTCATCTTCCTCGCCGCAAGGCCCAGAAACTTGCAGGAAGCTTCCAGGCCACGAAAATGGCAGGGAAGATGCACCCAACCTGAGAGTAGTCGCAAAATCGACTAGAAAGCAAAAAACGGGCTCGACAACACCAGCCAAGAAGCCCAGAAGCTCGCCAGGAGCTTCCAGGCCCTCAACAATGGCGGTGGAACCAGCGACAGTCAGCAGGTCGCAAAAACGACCTCAACAGCGAGCAAGAACACGTGAAAAATGGTGGAAATGAAAGCTTGAAGGTACCTGTGGTGAAGAAGGAGGCTAGAAGCTCGAAGAAAGAGCGCTGGGAGCAAGAGAAACGGTGGACGGAGGAGCTACCGGAAATCGCCAAGAGCGAGAAAGCTGAAGGAGCGAGAAGGTTTCAAAAAACCCTAAGTCTTGTATTTATAGGAGGAAGGTCTTGGCCCAGACCCGTATTGCCGCCCGCCCCGGTCCAACTTTTGCCCCGTGCCCGCAATGATTGCGCCGCCTGGGAACTTGCGCCGGCGCTGCATGCCTGACAACGCATCAGCGCGCTGTCCCCTCAGCCGCAACGCCAGCCAACCGCAGCATGACACGTAGCGCTGTCCAACTGCCAGATCAAACGCACGAAGACCTATGACGCGACACCTGTCCGCGTGACGTCACGTCAGACGCGTCATCTCTCCAGAGTGCGACACCTCAGCGATTTCAAATTGATGGTTTATTAAATGCTGTCAGGACAAATCTCGAGTCAAATCAGTGGTCCGGCGCTCCTCTCTTCGGCACCCAGACAACCTATCGGCACCAAGTCAACCCCGCTTCAGCCAAAATGCCTGGCCAAAGGGGTTGAGGGGCTATTGTTGGGGGCCGAACTCTCAAGAGGCCGGAGTCACGACCTCCTCCAGGAGGACCACAGCTCAGACCAGCCAGCATGCGGCCGAACAGACCATAGCCGACGACAAGGCCTCTCTGGGGCTCTCTCCGGCCCGAGGACCCAAAGCCCAGATAAGGTGCCTAGCCGAGGCGCCAAGAAGTGAAGGTCGTGCAACCGAGCAAAGTAGGGCCGACGAGAAGGCTCGTCCGGGATCACTTCTCTGCAGAGGTTTCTCGGCCAGGACGGCCCGGCCAACAACAAGCAGCTTCGGCCAGACAGGACAAAATGCTTTGTTCACAGTGAATATTCCCTCGGGGACAATATCCCGGTTTTTGCGCACATGGCAGACACACGCCTGACACAGAATCAGCTTTTCCGTGATTCCTGCAGAATGTCAGGCATGCTCAATCAGCTTTTCTGCAGCCCGATGTTGTCAGGCGGCGGCGCCTGACACTGTCGGGGCCGACCGGTCGGCCACACGTTCAGACACTCAGAGGAGACAGGCGTGCTTCCCCATGACCTGTCACCCCAGTTCACTCGCGCCGAAGCACATATCCAGCACTCTCCGATGTCCTATATAAGGAGCTTGGCATTCAATGCATGGTACAGACTCTCTCTCTAGCCCAACCTCTGCTCATTTACTTTCTCTCTCTACAATCCCTTTGCTGACTTTGCCATCGGAGGGTCCACCGGCGACGCCGCCGGTAGCCTAACGTTTGTTCACTGTGCAGCCAAGTCCAGTCACTCAGCTCCGCCGCTCACCGCCGGAATCCACTACTAAAAAGGCTTACCCCCCAACAACTAGCTACAGCTGGGGAGGGACATGCTAAGGCCTATGACATCCCCTTTAATTGGATTCACTGGGGAAGCAGTTTATCCAAAGGGACAAATAGCTCTTCCTATGACCATGGGGGAGGAGGAAAGTCAAATGACAACCATGGTTGATTTTTGGTAGTTGATTCACCATCTGCTTACAATACAGTCATGGGAAGGGTGTTACTGAATAAAAATAAAGTCATTCATCTCTATGCACCATTTGAAGGTAAAATTCCCTACGCCAAAGGGTGTTGGAGAAATGAAGGGTGATTAGAAGATAGTACGAGAGTGTTATAAATATTCGGTTAGACATCACAATAAAACTCTAGTGGTGGATGAGTTGGACGTTAGGTATGAGCAGAAGCTGCAAAGGGGGGAACTAGTGGAATAGCTCATCTCGCTGTAGATTTGGCTGGGAGAGACTGATAAGAAGATCCAAGTGGGAACAGGCCTGAAGGATAGTGAAAGAAATGCTCTCGCCGACTTCTTTATGATGAGCAAGGACATCTTCGCATGGTCACATGAAAACATACCTGGCATAGACCCAAGGGTTATGGTACATCAACAAAATATTAACCCAGGTCATAAACCCATAAGGCAGAAGAAGAGAATAATTCCACCGGAGAGAAGCAAGGCAGTAGCTGAGAAGGTGGAAAATCTCTTGTATACTGAATCTATATGAGAAGTACATACCCTGGTTGGATTGTGAATGTAGTAATGGTTAAACATCCCTCAGGACAATGGAGATTATGTGTTGATTTCAAGGACCTCAACAAATCTTGTCCTAAAGACAGTTTACCGCTCCCGCGAATCGATCAGCTAGTGGATTCTACAATAGGGCATGAGCTCTTGAGTTTTATGGATGCCTTTTCAGGATAACCAAATCAAAATGGATGAAGATGACCATGAAAAGATAGATTTCATTACAGACAGAGGGCTATATTCCTACACTATCATGCATTTTGGTTTGAAAAATGTAGGCACCGTGTATCAATGGTTGGTAAACAAGATGTTCATATTTTTAATATCTATAAACATGGAGGTCTATGTCGATGATATATTGGTAAAAATCCCTAGACGAACTAACCATGTAGAGGATCTCGCACAAGCTTTCGACATCCTCAGAAAGTATGGGATGAAACCGAACCCAGCTAAGTGTGCATTTGGAGTCGCTTCAGGCAAGTTCTTGGGCTTTATGGTATCACAGCGCGGAATCGAAGCCAATGCAGCGAAAATTAGAGCAATCATGGAAATGAAGTCCCCCAGGACTGTTAAGGAGGTACAACGTCTTACAAGATATGGTGTTGCCCTGAATAGATTTGTTCACGGGCAACAAATAAGTGCCAACCATTTTTTTAAGGTTTTGAAAAAATAGTTTTGTATGGACCCCGGAGAGTGAAAGTTCATTCAATCAATTGAAGCATTACCTTAGTTGACAGAGAAGAGTTGTTCCTGTATATTGTGGTGTCCCCGTATGCTGTAAGCTCTGTTCTGATCTAGGAAGATGAAGGGGTGCAGCACCCCGTGTATTATACAAGCAGGGCCTTGAGAGGATCAGAAACTAGGTATCCAAAGATTGAAAAGGTTGCACTTATTGTGATAACAGCCATGAGGAGATTGAGGGCCTACTTTCAGTCGCAACCTATAAGCATCTTGATAGATTTACTGTTTAGAAGAGCTCTTCCTAATCCAAATACATTAGGCTGGCTCACTCAGTGGTCTTTGGAGTTGGTAGAGTTTGATATAAACTACAAATCAAGAAGTGCTATAAAATCGCAGGCCCTGGCCGATTTTTTGGTTGAATATGCCGCACTAGATGATGGGGTATTTGAATAAGATAGAGAATTGTGGCTCCTGTATGTGGATGGCTCCATTACAAGAGAAGCCGGTGGGACAGGTCTGGTCTTGACCTCGCTTGATAGTGAGAAATTAAAATATGCTTTGATGTTTGAGTTCAAAGCCACAAACAACCAGCCGAGTATGAGGCTCTGGTGGTGGGACTCCAAATTTCCCAAATCATAGGAATAAAGTGTTTGTCCGTGATGAGCGACTCTCATCTCATTGTGGGTAAGGTAAAAGGGGAATTTGAGGCAAAGGAGGAGAAAATGGGCAAGTACCTTCAATTGGTCAAGCAGCTAGCTCAGGGGTTTGCAATGTTTTTAATTTGTCAAGTGCCCCGAGTGGAAAACCAAGAAGCTGATCAATTGTCCAAAACAACAACAAGAGTGGAGGAGCTATCGTCAGTAGTGGTAGTGGTTCAGTTATTAAAAAATCCAAGCATTGAAGAGGGGAAATCGATTACTTTGACTGGTGGACGGGACCCATCGTCAGATATATAAAAATGGGGGAGTTGCCCGAAGACAGGATGAGGCTAGAAAACTAAAAGTCTGAGCCTCGAGGTACATGTTGATGGGTGATGTCCTGTACAAAAGAAGTTTCTCCCTGCCTTACCTTAGATGTTTGATGAAGAATGAAGTAG
>NMUG010001741.1:0-17223 GCA_002855965.1 Monotropa hypopitys | reverse complement strand
AGGTTTGTGGGTTAAAACGTAGTTGTGACACGTTTTTTAAAGGAATCGAACTAAATGGAATGGTTGGTGAACGATTGACATGTTTTATGAAATGAACGAAAATATTTGAAAAAGGACGTTTTGTGAACGAACGGAATTGGTTTGGGACGAATGGAATAAAAGTCACATTTTTGATTGATACGTAGACTAGGAGGTAATATGCCCTAAGTCATACGGAACGTTTTATGAATAAACGGAATCGGTTTGGAAATAATGATAAGTCGTACGGAAAATGGAAATTAGTATTGTGACTTGACCCGTGAACTCTATACGAGGATTGGATACTGATGAATGGCTATTGACTCGGGTTGCTTACCTTGTGTCATTGTTTGGAGTGGCACACGACATTGCGCAATGGGGTCTGACTGGACCATCCCGGTGAGCCGGGGAAAACAAGAATGATACGATACGGAGTTGACAAGCTTCCATGCGGAACTAGCCGATACTCCGTGATTGATTGATTGATATTTTTCTTGCTCCTATTAGAAGGCACGGAAATGGAACACATGTGATACTTGGAATATAACGGGAATTGGAACACGCTTAAATAACGGAAAATGGGTCTTTATTTAGTGTGAGTCGACACTTGACACGATTCCCTTTGGCCTTGTCTAGGCAATGGTTTGGTAGATGCTGGACGTGTAGTACTTCTCTTGTGAGTCTTGGTCAGATACGGTGCTTTACTACTTTTCTTTACTATGAGTCAAATGTGGAACTTAAAAGAAAAGGAAATGTTTTACTTTAATGAGATCCATTGGATTATCTTTACCAGGCGGTTGTGCTTGACCCTATACTTTTGTAGGACTTGTTCTCCCTGATTGGGAGTGGCTGCGAGATCCGTTGCAGGACTTGAGGCTGGACCGGATGGTAGTGATAGGTCGCCTTTCTTTTCAGTGTTGTACTTTCTTTTCGTTACTGTTGGCCGCGTTGTACAGGATTAATATATAAAATCCTATTTTGGCCCCTTTCATTTTAATTGATGCATCTTGTAAAGGGTTATGATGTAAAACCCTACTAGCATCGTTTGATCTTTGTTTCATTTTAGTGTTGGGCAATCATTGTAATAATCATAGTAATGAGTAGTGGAATGTGTTGGTTGTTTTACCCCTTTGGTTTGTATACTCTTGCCCATTTAACACTTCTAAAAAAAAATATGTCTCAAATTTCGGGAGTGTTACAGTTGGTATCAGAGCGCTAGTTCCGATTTACCTCGGACTTGGGTGAGACTTTTAGTCTCAATGAGCGTACCGTTTCTTTTGTGTATGTTTTGGAGTGATAGTGCATATATAACTATTTTGTGGATCTTCCTAGAATTGGTAATTGAGTTTCTTGCCTTGTTGGGCAGTACTGTGGAGAGGAAAATGATTTTGGGTGAGAGATAGAAGTGTGGTGTCATTGCTTGGGAAATGGGGAGTTTTAGACGTGGATTCATTTGAAGTCATTGTTTGGAAGAAATGAATGGTTTGGGTTGAATGAACGAGGCCCTGTGGCAATGTTAGCGTGTTCGCTTGGGTTGTTGGGGTCGAAAGAGGAGTGTTTGGATTTAGGATCTTGGAGAATTAGTGTTTCGATGTGCTTGGGAATTCACTCATGGATGACTAGAGATGACTTGTGTGTTTTGATTGGAACTTGGAGACGAGAGTTAGAATTGTCTTCTTTTTTCAGATGTGAGGTTATAAGAGGTGAATCGTGACTTGGGAAATTCTATCTCTTTGTCTTGGTCGTGGAATGTGGTTGGCTGAGTGCCTCTCCGTCTCGTCATGTTAGATTCTTCCTTGGTTAACCTTTGCCGGATCGGTGAGTGGATACCTTTCCTCGGCTACTTGTTGACTCTCCTACTCTCCTGGATCAAGGTGCTAGATCGATGGTCTCTACCATCATTGCTGAAAATGTTGTCGCGTACGCTCGTGCCGTATCCTAGTCGTCGATAGGATTCCTTGTTCTTCGGTGGTGTGCGAGTTGACCTCTCATATTTCTTGTTGTCACTTGGTGGTGATTGCGGAGACTGTGCGTTGTTTAGAAGATCTTCCTGCTCCTTGTTTTCCTAACTTTTGACGTTGCGATTGACCGTGGCCATCTTCTTATCGACTGTTTGTGGTACGTCTGCTATTGTGGCGCTTTCTACTTCGCAGAGCTTGTTTTAAGGAATCGTATCCTTGTTTTGCGCACTCTTGCTTGCGGGTTGCTTTCGTTTACTTGTTCTTGTTTGCCGTGTGTTTGTGCGAATCCGGATTGTTGTCGTATCCGTTGGTGTCGTGTCCATTCGCGTTTGGACACTTCTGTTCTGCGATGTTGTCTCTTTTTAAAACTTGTTTGAGAGTGTGTTGTGGGATTGTCTTGTGGTTGGTGCGATCAGTGAGATGAAGTTATTTTGTGTTGTGCAGCCGTGTTGTGAGTGTTGGGATAGAATGTGTGTGTGTTTCTTTGAAGTCGACTGCACCGACTTGGATTGTGGTGATGTTTGGCGTGACCGGTGTGCGTAGTCCGTGTCATGTGGTGTAGGAATGAACATGATGGATTGTTTTGAGAAGGTGACTGGCCAGCACATCTCAAATCAAACTTCATAGTCATTCTGGTACCGCGCTAGGTGTGTGCGGGTTGGTTTGTGAGATTTTGACTGCTCTGTTCTTCTTTTGGTGTTGTTGTGGTCGTTTGGTGTGATTCGGGTGGCACGGTTGTTGTGTGACCATCCCTTGTGGGTTGTCTCATTTTCAAATCCTACTTCATATCGGTTGGATTGTCCGTGCTTGGTTCGGAAATCTGTCTCGAGGTTGTTTTGTGCGTTCGTGGTGACAAAGTCGTTGTGGACTTCTTTGCGGTAATCGAAAATCGCTCTTTTATTTTATTTTTTTAATTTTTAGAAAAATATTTGGAAAATCGGTGTATCCGTATCGTGTCTGTATCATATCTGTACCGCATCCGCGTATCGGTACTGTATCGGAGTATCCTAGCCGTATCCTTCCCATATCGGTGTGTCCTAGGAGTATCCCTGGTGTGTCGGAGTATCCTAGGAGTATCCTTGGTGTGTCGGCATATCCTTACCGTACCGGTGTGTCTTTGGCGTGCTCTTACCGTATCCCCTCGTATCCGTAGCGTTTCGGTACTTGGAATCTTTCCCAGCATGTCCACATTGTGTTGTGGCATATTCTAGAATTTTGTGAAATTGTATGAAATTTTTCAGGGCGATATTCTTGTGGTTTGACCTCCGTATCGTGTTCTTGTTCGAAAACGCCCGTTTCTTACCTGTTGATCGGTTTGGGAACCTATGGTTGCGCTAAAACCATTTCTTTGGAAACTCTTGACTCTCTCGAGGACGATATTGTTTGTGTAATATCGGTTCTTCCTTGGCATGTTGTTTTGCGACATACTCCTTACCTTGTGGCGTGTTGAGCGATTAAGGAAGTTGGTAGTTTGTTCGGTTTGCGATGGTTGTTGGGTGTTCGTGTGGGTGAATTTGTCTCCGGTTGTGGATCTCTTTTGGCGTTGCTTATTTGTTGGTGGAGTTGTTTCGGTTGGAAACTTCCTTGTCGTTGTTGCCAATTCTCGTCGCAAATTTATCCAAGCATTTGGTGCTTTTGGGCATTGTTCTCTTCGTAGTGTTGTGTTTCGGTTCTTCTTCCTTGGAAATTTCGAGGACGAAATTTTTTAAGGAGGGTAGTTTGTAACACTTCGCAAATTTTATCTTGATTGGCCTTCGTTTCGATGAGCTTTTTGTTGGAAATCCGCTTTGAATTAAATTCTAGGGGACCCCAAAATACTCGTTTCATCGTTTCAACTGTTGTTGTATTGATTAGAAGTCCCGTGGGAACTTTTGGATTTGTTGAAATCGATTTCGGGCCCTTTGGGATGGCCAAAAACCAACAAGGAATCAAATTTTCGAATTTTAGGGAGGCTGCATCGATGCAGGTCCTTGGTGCATCGATGCGCCACCACTCTAGAACTCACTGCTCAGTTTTTAGAGAAGCTGCATCGATGCAAGGTCTTGGTGCATCGATGCACCATCACTTCAGAACCTACTGTTCAGTTTTTGGTCCAGGTGCATCGATGCAGGGTTGGTCTGCATCGATGCAGGAAGGGGGTTGCATCGATGCAAGGTTAGGCTGCATCGATGCAATAGGCTTATTTTGGGAATCTGGAAGGGGCTGCATCGATGCAAGGTCTGGCTGCATCGATACAACTGTAGTCTGCCGAGCGTCATTAAGGGCAATTTGGGGATTTCACCTTGGGGCCCTATATATTTGACCCTTGGACGATTTTGGGCATTCTTGCCCTAATTTTTCCAGATCACACTCTCTCTACCTCCCTCTTCTCTTCCTCTCCCTTCTCTCTTCTTTTTGGAGCATCAATAGTGGTTTTCGGAAGTTTTGCGGAGAATTAACGTCGTCGGCCTCGCTCTCCTCTCCGCGGTGGTGTACTTAGCTTGGTGAGTTGTTCTTCCTCTCCTAAAACCCTAGGTTTTGGTGCCTCTCTATTGTATGTAATTGGGTTGCTCATTGGGTGTATTTTTGTAATGGCTTCGCAATGGTGGGTTTGGTTCACTCCGGCGGTCATGGAGTTTTCCGGCGAACGTTTCCGGCGAGCATCACTGGAGCTCCGTCGAGGTAGAGTTCTTCCATCCCTCTCATTTGTATTATTGGTATTCTTGCTTCCCCCTGACATGTTTTGCAAAAATCAATCGATTAGGCGATTTTGCGAGGTTAGGGAAGTTTGTATTGTCGATCGTTGTTCGCGTCAATTGGTATCGTACATGCGTGGTCTAGGGTCTCTATGCGTTCCCTAGTGTGTAAATTGTTTGGTTCCTAGTCAAATCTCGAAAAGCCCCAATTTGATAAAAATGTGTCGTTGTTGGTTGATTAAACTTAATTGGGGGAAAATACTTGTTTTGGACACTACTCGGGAGGTTTGTGGGTTAAAACGTAGTTGTGACACGTTTTTGAAAGGAATCGAACTAAATGGAATGGTTGGTGAACGATTGACATGTTTTATGAAATGAACGAAAATATTTGAAAAGGACGTTTTGTGAACGAACGGAATTGGTTTGGGACGAACGGAATAAAAGTCACATTTTTGGTTGATACGTAGACTAGGAGGTAATATGCCCTGAGTCATACGGAACGTTTTATGAATAAACGGAATCGGTTTGGAAATAATGATATTAAAGTCACATTGTGAAATGATACGTAGACTAGGAGGTAATATGCCCTAAGTCGTACGGAAAATGGAAATTAGTATTGTGACTTGACCCGTGAACTCTATACGAGGATTGGATACTGATGAGTGGCTACTGACTCGGGTTGCTTACCTTGTGTCATTGTTTGGAGTGGCACACGACATTACGCAATGGGGGTCTGACTGGACCCTCCTGGTGAGCCGGGGAAAACATGAATGATATAATACGGAGTTGACGAGCTCCCATGCGGAACTAGCCGATACTCCGTGATTGATTTATTGATATTTGCCTTGCTCCTATTAGAAGGCACGGAAATGGAACACATGTGATACTTGGAATATAACGGGAATTGGAACACGCTTAAATAACGGAAAATGGGTCTTTACTTAGTGTGAGTCGACACTTGACACGATTCCCTTTGGCCTTGTCTAGGTAATGGTTTGGTAGATGCTGGACGTGTAGTACTTCTCTTGTTAGCCTTGGTCAGACACGGTGCTTTACTACTTTTCTTTACTATGAGTCAAATGTGGAACTTAAAAGAAAAGGAAATGTTTTACTTTAATGAGATCCATTGCATTGTATCATTTGCATTCCTTGCACCGTCACTCACTTGCACCCCAATAATATAGACGTTTGGAGATGGATTATCTCTACCAGACGGTTGTTCCTGACCCTCTACTTTTGTAGGACTTGTTCTCCCTGATTGGGAGTGGCTGCGAGATCCGTTGCAGGACTTGAGGCTGGACCGGATGGTAGTGATAGGTCGCCTTTCTTTTCAGTGTTGTACTTTCTTTTCGTTACTGTTGGCCGCGTTGTACAGGATTAATTTATAAAATCCTATTTTGGCCCCTTTCATTTTAATTGATGCATCTTGTAAAGAGTTATGATGTAAAACCCTACTAGCATCGTTTGATCTTTGTTTCATTTTAGTGTTGGGAAATCATTGTAATAATCATAGTAATGAGTAGTGGAATGTGTTGGTTGTTTTACCCCTTTGGTTTGTATACTCTTGCCCATTTAGCACTTCTCAAAAAAAAATATGTCTCAAATTTCGGTAGTGTTACAAACACCACCTATGAAAGTACTATCATTCACCTCAATTTACACACTCAATCATACTTTAAAACTTAACAACATTACCAATCTCCCTTTCATTACCTCAACCCAACATAAACTACTAATCACATCAATAACTAAACCTTATACATATCCTCAAGATTTTAGCTTTCACTCAAATGATCTATTCCCCAAGAATCTCCCAAACTTTCAGATGAAATCATCATCTTACACTGTCATGCCCTGTACCACTAAGACGTCGTAATGAATCTTAAATGACACATGATGTGACTATCAATTACCCGCAAACCTCAAATGTTAACATATGATAACTCAACAATATGAAAACCTTTTTCATAAATAAACAACTCCAATTTGTTTTACAAAATTTCCAATACAAGACTGATTATTTTTTTCAAAATAATAACAATACAACTTTCTTATCGAACTACAAATTACCATCATAAAGGTGGATCACAGCATATTTCGACAACATGATTAGTTTTACAACTCCTTATCCTATCAACAACCTAATAATTAAATTATACAGAGTTCTTTTCAAAATAATTACAACCCTCAACAAAACAACTATGCGAATAAACATCAACTTATGTCTAAACTTCTGGAACACGTATAATAGCATGAACTTTGTAGTGGACCGACCTGTCTATCATCAATGTCTTGTGTTTGGATTTACAAGTAAAAAAAGAAATAAAAGAAATCCATAAATTCGTTAGTTACAGGAAATGTATATTAAATAACTGTAAACACGGAATAGCAAGTATGACATGCAAGTAACATACTAAAATCCCATCTATTCAACTCTTTGTTTTCTTTCATTAATCATTTTTCTTTCTTATTAAGGGCATCACTCGTCATTCGATGATTACTCAATGATATTATTCTATCACACTAGGCTTACCAGAGTCCATCCAATCACAGCTCCATCTAGCAAATGTGTTTGCTTGCAATGAATGATAACGTTCAATAAATACAGTCTCAATGACCCACAATCTCAGTGACCATAATCTTTTATTATCATTTCACAGTCTCGATGATCAGTGATTAGTTCCTAATATTGTAGTTTCTTTGGGCTAATCTACTTTTCATTTGTGGTACTCTTATGCAATTTTATTGCAATTTATTGATATAATGCCCTTTCGGGTAGTTTTGGCCACGTACAGATAATTTGAGCTTAAATGGACATATTACGGCTTCCTTTGATGATTGAGGATTGCACATCATGTCATGGACATTGAAGTATATGACGGATGTGTCATGAGGTTGCCGAAAGATCCAAAATGTTGAAGGACAGGTGCCCGGACACACCTGATACTAAAACCAGACACTGACTTTCGGGTACTAGTCTCTCATACCTCCCACGACCAGTCCCCCATTTCTAGAAGAATAAAAAATAGTTGGGGTACCAGTCTACCATTCCTTTGGGGACCGGTCCCTCTTTTCCAGAGGACCTAAACAATGCTTGGGTACCGGTCTCCCATTCCTTTGGGGGACTGGTCCCCATTTTCTAGAAACATTAATCTAAGCCAATGCACCGGTCTCTCATACCTCCGGGGATTGTCCCCTCAATATAAATTCCAAATTCATTCAGGGGAATTTTTGTCCACGTTTGGTATATTTTGAGGGTAATATTTATACGGGGCTTTGACTTGAGTTTGCCCTAGCTTCTATTTTCTGATTCATTGTATGCTAAGTGTTTAAGACAACTAGGGCTAGACTACTTCAAACTAGTTTTCCTCTCTACCTCCGTTGTAGCTTTACTTAGAAGTTTGCACTTGTAGTGGACTTTAATCTATTTTTCCTTTATTAAAGTTGTAAGCAAGAATCTTCTTTATCTTTATTTCAAGTTTATTTCAATGTTATGTATTGTATTTTCATGTCTTTCATTTCTTCTATGTTTTTCATGGCTATTATGAGTGAGTGGTAACCTTGGGGAAGTCATGCGGTGACTTTCTTCCATGGCCTAGGTGAGTGTTGCATGTCTTATCCTTTGTGGCTAGGATTTAGGCTTCCTTAGGATGGACTTATTAGTTTAGGTCAAGACTTGGGGTTGTTAACCTATTTGATCATGTGTATAGAATATTTCTTGGCACATGTGATTCTTAGAGCTATGTGCTAGTAGGACTTCTCCGGTCGCTGATAAACGGAAAAGCTCTAACCAGACATTAATAATTTATAAAACACAAAACAACTACTCCAACTAGTAGAGCGGCAAGTTCGAGGTCGAACCACAGAGAGTTGAGTGAGTCCAAGGGATTTGCTTGGTAAGGAGGTTTGGTTTTGCTAAGTTTGGCAGAAGGACTCTACCCTTGTATTGATTTTGATTTATAAATTAAGAAACTAAGACTTAAGCTAAATGGATAAAAATGAGATTAACTAGGTGGAATGGTCATAGAGAGAACTAACACCTAACCTAGGATTGGATTGACTCCACGGGAGTCAAGAGATGAAATGGGAGCAAGGATTCGGTTCAAATTAGACAATGCATCTAACATCAAAAGTGACATTGCTAAGGGCATGGAATGTGCCAAGAGAATTAACAACACCCCATCGATTTGATAAAAACTCTCAATTTAGACCTAAGACACGAACCACATGTTCCAAGATCCAATATAATCTCAAGGCATCTGACATTTGATAGTAGGGTGGTTCAAGGAAGACTTAGCCCACATGCATATTTCATCGAGTACTTGGCATGCCATAGCGCCATGCAATGCAAGAGCCACAACAATGGCAACCTACATTCAAGGAGATAACAACGCCAAGCCAAGACCTAATCTAAGGGAAATAAGAGACCTAGAACCACCACATGCAAGATCAATTCAAAGTGAAGTCGAATCTACCCTAGGTCAAGGAGATCTAGTCACTCCATGACCACACCGGGGAGGCTAGCCCTCCATTATGCTACATTCAACCATAGACAACAAAGGAAGACAAGTAAAATAAAACATGACAATGGAGATACGAAATAACTTAAACATAACACAATAAGAAAAGTACACACAGAGAGAGAGAGAAGAATGTTACCTAAAATATTAAAGAATAAGAAAAAGCGTAGAGAGAAGATGGAGGGAGGTAGAGAGAGAAGCTCTCTATCCCCAAACCCCACTACAAACTAAGGATAATGAAAAGAATATTGAAAGATACCTAAAAACATTCACACAAGATGTATATAGTCCCATAGGCCAAAAGACAACTCTGCCCTTAATGAATTAAAGCTAACCTAGCCGAAAACCTAGGTGCAACGTTGCATGAACCGGTGCAAACTGGCTATGATTGCATTTGGCCTAAAACTCTTCTTGATCTCCCGGTAGTTGGTAGTTGTTCTTATGGAAATAGGGCATTTCATTCTTCTTCCATCCCCGGTAAAAGAATCTAGTCTTCCTGAAGTTGGGACCTGTGCACTAGTGCAAGAACCGGTGCAAACTGGTTCTGCTGCCACTCAACTTGTATTCCTGGAAAACTGCGGGAATTGGGGTTTATTCTCTTCCTGAACTTCCGGTAATTGCAAGAATAGGGCAGGTTAATGCTCCTTTGATGCTCTAAACTTCACCTCCGGGCTTGGGATGGTTTTGGGAGATTCAGTGGACATCCGAACGCGTCAAAGGATAGAAAAATGTCTTGTAAATCAAACATAGACTAGAAAATACGATTAAACTATATATGGACTAAATAATAATAAACTAACAAGCAATATGTGATATAAAAGATGTAGAAAGGCACACAAAACTACATTATTGTGTGCTGATCACACCCCTAACTTATTGTTTTCTAGTCCCGAGCAAACTAAACTCAGGACTAGGACCAACTAATGAAAACTATAGGAAATGAAAGGATGTGTCCTTTAAACACCCGGGTGGCCCCGGTAGGACGAGTAGGGTCTCGTGAGGGTTTCAGCAATGATCACCCACAAAACATAATGAATTACAATCACATAGAATCCAAGATATACAAGTCAAACTTCAAACAAAAGAACGAAAAGTGGATTCTTAAAAATACAAGTGGGCAAACAAATTTCAATATGCTAGCAAGGCAAAAATAAGTCCTGGCAACACAAAATCTAACGTGTGTGTAGGCAAGGTTATTCATCGCAAGTAAGACACCCCTCAAAAGTCAATTCGGACCGAGTTTCGAATTCAAATACTCACTGTGTCATGAACTCAAAAATAAGACTCAAAACATGGGTGCATATACTAACTCTCATATGTCAGGGCGGCAGATATGTATCATAAAGCCAAAACATTCCGTACAAGGTGACACGAAAAGAAAGCACAATATAGTGGATATGATCTCATGACAAGGAAATGCTAAGCAAATGGAATATGTCCGCGACCAACATGCACACGTAATTGTTGTACCAAAGATCAAACAGGACTTCCATCGGTGATAGCGCTAGGTAAGGGAAATGTATCAGGAAAAGGGTATAACCGTGCAATGGTTGAGAATAGGCGCAGTATAAATGTAGAGGGCAAATAGGCCCTCGTCAACTAAAATTTACCTCAATATCTTTTGCTTTTCAACTATGCCATATTCATTTTTTTCTTTTTCAACCATCGATACATCCCACAAATATGAAACAACATGTCATCAACAAAGAATAAATAGGTGACCCCCCCCCAATTTATTTGGTTCCCAATGTTTTGAACTTTTTCATGATATTTTCTAGGGAAGGAGGGGTACACCAACAATGAATACAAAACAAAATATATCACCTTATAGCTCCAAAGACATCACCATGTACATCAAAATGATCAACCTATTCTCAAGGCATAAGGTATGGAAATAGGCTAAATCAAGAAAAAGATTCGAATGATGGCTCAAATGGGAAAGAAAGGGATAATATGCAATAAGGAATGATCTGGCCCAAAATATAAAAAATTGCCTAAAATCCTCTCCCAAGTCCAACAACAACCATGCATCCAAACCAAAATGATGTGTCAATGAAAGTGAATTCCAAATGCATAGCAACAAAAATAATGAGATCAATCAACGAGTAAGATTGTAATTCGTGACACAAGAGTTCATGCGACATCACTCCAAGGAAAAGTATGGCACTAAGCTCACTCGGGCATAAGTCTCCACTAAACAAGCCATCAAGACAATCGAGGTGCGACTCACAAGCGACTCAAGCCTAAATGTTCGTGAAATGCAAAAGGTTAAATCAAGGTGCCAAGACAATTTTTTCCAACAAGCTAGCAAACCGAACTAAAATTCCACAACAAGTCCAACAAGGTTCGACACAATCCTACTCATGCAATAGAGTAATAACTCACAACATCTAAAAAACATGCAAAGGTGATTCACAATTTATTCTACTAACTAATGATCAAGTTAGAAATGTGGAAAATGCGAGATATACTTTTATTCCTGCCTCAAAAGGAGAAAGAGACATGCGGCTATACAAGACCAATGACACAAGTTTTTTAAGATTTTCAAGACTCTAGGATGGGACTAAAAGTGAAAAATAAAAGTAAAAAATAAACCAAATACTCAAAGGACGAGGTACAAGCATGGACATGCGCCCCACCCCCAACTTGAAATGAGCACATCCTCGTGCGAGGAAAACTATAAATAAGAGGGAAAGAGATGTACCTCAAAGGTGGAAAGTCTACCACCATAACCATTACCTCGAAGTGTAGATGAAAATGCTCACAAAGCCAAGCAAAAAGCAAAAAGCCCTGCAAAACATAATGTGAACTACAACTACAAGGCAAGCGATTAGTCCAAAAATTTGCTTGCTAATGGAAGCCAAGCGTGTAACATCTAATTTTTTTTCTTTTATATAATAATAATGACAAAATAAAGGAAAATAAAGCTAAAAGAAAAGAAAAAGATAATCGTGCCCCTAAGACTAGGCAAAAATCGGAATGATGACCCCCCAAAAATGGTGATGACATTAAGATTGCATAAGGGGCCATACCCAGGGTGAACCATACCACCCCTTGACAAAAATATTGAAGTCGCCCAAGCCAAATGAATAGGTACTTCAAGTATACCGGGGCTTGAAGGCACTTCGAGAATAGGCGACTAACCATCCTACCACCGCGATCCAAGGTAGCTCTCAAGGCATTGACCACAAGAATGTGACATGAAATATGACTCAAAATGAGTCGGTCAACACCAAGAAAATCAAAATTTTCTAAGGTAGGCAAAAGTGGTGGTGGTAGGGGTTCACATGAAAGTACAGAAACAGAAGAAAGAATGGGCACATTAGAAATTTGCAATGAAGATTTCCTCCCAAAAATGGCCTCCCCAAGAGTTGGCATGGAAATAGGTGCAACAAGGGCACACTCAAAGGACTCTTGAGGGATACATGACAAAGTAGACTCAATGGGCAAAGGAACAATAACATCAACAATCTCCACACTCCTATGGTCCGCCTTCAACTGCTCGTCACTATCCACATCATAATAATTGGAAGTGTTTGTTTTGAGAAGAGTGAGGGGAACGAAACTATCAAACTTGGGGAGCAACCCCATAGAAGCATGGGTCATAAGGACAGAAGGAGAAATACCCACATCATGATTTCCTAGAAAAGCAACCTCCACGGAGGTGATACATGTATCCTCCAAAGGTTCGGTGGGTTGGGCCAACTCAAAAGATGGGACATCAAGGTCCACAGGATTGTCCATGCATAAGGCCCTAATGTTGTCACAACTTTGAAGGTAGTGGTCCAAAGTGTCCTCCAAAGATTCTGGGTGTGGTGGTGGGTAATCATAAGTCTCCACCGGCAAATAAGGGTCATAAGATTTCGTAGGTGGCTTCAAAAAATAATCCTCGGGAGGGGCCACCACATCAAGAGAGGAAGCCTCCTATGAAGAAGACTCCACATTAGATCATGGCTCTGGGTAGTGATTGGTAGGCTCCGAATAATAATATGGCGATGGAGCCGTGACATCGGGATAAGCATAGGGAGATGGTTCTTGATAATGCTCACATTCTCCATAAAAATTAGAGTGGGGTTGCCACTCATGATAATAAGGTTCCAGGAATAGAGTGTGAGTCTCCCAAACTTGGTGATTCATGGCTCCCCAAGGATAAGAATAGTCATATGAGGGATAGTCACCAGAAGCCATGAGTAGTCAATGCAATTTTTTTGTTCTTTTTAAATTTTTTAGAAAGTAAACAAAAATGAAAGATAGGTGTGAAGATGCAAAAGAAAACCTCAATATTAGCAAAAACTAGACTCAACTACAACTCCCCGGTAACGGTGCCAAAATGCTAATGGGACTTCTCCAGTCGCTGATAAACGAAAAAGCCCTAACCAAACATTAATAATTTATAAAACACGAAACTACTACTCCAACTAGTAGTGCGGCAAGTTCGAGGTCGAACCACAGAGAGTTGAGTAAGTCCAACTGATTTGCTTGGTAAGGAGGTTTGGTTTGGCAGAAGGACGCTACCCTTATATTGATTTTGATTTAGAGATTAATAAACTAAGACTTAAGCTAAATGGATAAAAATAAGATTAAATAGGTGGAATGGTCATAGAGAGAACTAACATCTAACCTAGGATTGGATTGACTCCATGGGAGTCAAGAGATGAAATGGGAGCAAGAATTCGGTTCATATCAGACAATGCATCTAACATCAAGAGTGACATTGCTAAGGGCATAAAATGTGCCAAGAGAATTGACAAAACCCCATCGATTAGATAACAACTCCCAATTTCGACCTAAGACACGAACCACGTGTTCCAAGCTCCTAAATAATCTCAAGACATCCGACATTCGATAGTAGGGTGGTTCAAGGAATACTTAGCCCACATGCACATTTCATCGAGCACTTGGTGTGCCATAGTGCCAAGCAATGCAAGAGCTACAACAATGGCAACCTACATTCAAGGAGATAACAATGCCAAGCCAAGACCTAATCTAAGGGAAATAAGAGACCTAGAACCACCACATGCAAGATCAATTCAAAGTGAAGTCAAATCTACCCTAGGTCAAGGAGTGCTAGTCACTCCATGACCACACTGGGGAGGCTAGCCCTCCATTGCGCTACATTCAACCATAGACAACAAAGTAAGACAAGTAAAATAATACATGACAATGGAGATACGAAATAGCTTAAACATAACACAATAATAAAAGTATATAAAGAGAGAGAGAGAAGAATGTTACCTAAAATATTAAAGAAGAAGAAACTTACATTAGAGTAATGGAAATGGAGAAATCGCAGAGAGAAGAAAGAGGGAGGTAGAGAGAGAAGCTCTCTACCCCCAAACCCTACTACAAACTAAGGGAAATGAAAAGAATATTGAAAGATACCTAAAAACATTCACACAAGATGTATATATAGTACCTTGGGCCAAAAGACAACTCTGCCCTTAATGAATTAAAGCTAACCTAGCCGAAAACCCATGTGCACCGGTGCAGGAACTGGTGCAAATTGGCTCTGATTGCATTTGGCCTAAAACTCTTCTTGGTCTCCCGGTAGTTTGTAGCTGTTCTTCCTTAAATAGGGCATTTCATTCTTCTTGCATTCCCTATAAAAGAAGCCAGTCTTCTGAAAGTTGGGACCTGTGCACCGGTGCAATAACTGGTGCAAATTGGTTCTGTTGCCATTCAGCTTGTATTCTCGGAAATCTGCAGGAATTGGGGTTTCTTCTCTTCCTGAACTTTCGGTAATTGCTGGAATAGGGCAAGTTATTGCTCCTTTGATGCTCTAAACTTCACCTCCGGGCTTGTGATGGTTTTGGGAGATTCAGTGGATGTCCAAATGCATCAAAGGATAGCAAAATGTCATGTAAATCAATCATAGACTAGAAAACATGATTAAACTATATATAGACTAAACAATAATAAACTAACAAGCAATATGTGATATAAAGGATGTAGAAAGGCACACAAAACTACATTATTTTGTGATGATCACTATGTCACTCCAAGTGTTTGATAAAATACCTACTTGAAGTTTATCACTTATGTTTGCCTTATCCCGTAGCTAATCTTGTTTCATTAGACAAATCTTCCAAACAAGGTCTTTGACTCGACCCAAGTTTGTGTTTTACTCGTAGACATACAAACTCCCTAATCCTAGGTAAATAACCCCTATGACTTTACCCTTCCTTAATCTGGTGAACTTTCCTAATTTAGAGTTAGAATTAACTTAAACCAAACATCTCTCATAACTTGATTGGCATTCCTAATACCACAACTCAGAAACCATAATCCTACACTTGTGAACCATCTATACCCTAGAATTCCCTATGGTTCGACCTTGGGCATTCCAAGTATTATGTTACACTCGACCTGATCCCTGCGCTTTGGGACGCTCTCATATAATTCACAACCGAAGGGTGTAAGCATTGTTTGTGACATCGCCGGGGAATTTTTAGGCGTTTAGTTTTGATAGTGTATTTTTGCTAGAGCCTCCACCCCTCACGTGCTATCTAGGCATGACTCCTGGAGATCTTTTCATGTTTTATTATTCAAACCTTAGGGGAGTCATGGATTAAGCCCCATGGGGGAAGTCACATCCTACATTCTAAGAGCCATCTTGCCAAGAGTGGCATGCCCACTCTTATTTTTATGGGGAATGTGAGTATCCACAAGAACCACCACCACCCGCTTACAAGAATGTAATGGCTCCACAACAATTTTATTATCCAGATCCAACCGAATAATACTCAGGACAATGGTACCAAGTGGAACCTTATCCATGCGAACCACCATACACCAACACCTTAGAGGACATTTTGCAACTATTCTATCATAGTTGCAACAACATTATGGCCCTTAACACTTCATGCCAAGTGGACTTTGATGTCTTATCTCTCGAGTTGGTCCAACTCACCGATCTCTTGGAGGAGACATGTCTTAGTTCCAAGGAAGTTGCAATCTTAAAATATCCAGAAGTGGGTATTATGCATTCCCTCCTAATGTCCAAAGCCGCATTGGGGACACTCCCCGATTTTAAAGATGGCACACCTCTCACTCTCCTCGAAAGGAATACTTTACATTATCATTATGAGGAGAGTGATGAGGAAAGTGATGAGGAGCTTGTGGCATACTTTAGAAGTAGATAAATAGGAATGCTAGTTGCACCTTGTCTTAGTTCCTTTCATGCCTAGTATTCCCTGAGAGCCTATTGAGAGTCCCTTGATGCACACAATTTCATTGATTCTCTTGGAGAGTCCACATTTATGGTCGAGCTCCCACTTCTTGTTATCAAAGTGTCCCCATTTTCTATGCACATCTACCACCACCACACATGCTTCCCTTAGAAAATTTTGTTTATCTTGGTGTTGACCGACTACTCACAAGTCATGTTCCATATTCTATCCATAGTGTCAACACCTTGAGAGCCAACCTTACTTGTGGTGGTAGGATGGTCGAGTATTTGTTCATGAAGCACTCTCAAACCATTCATTCTAAGTATATATTCATTCGGCTTGGGCAACTTCAATTTTTTAGAAAAGGTATGAAGTGGTTCACTCGTAGCTATGGCCCCCAGGAACACCATGTTGATGCGACCCTCCAATTTGGCAAGTCGCTGGCGAGGTCCGGATTCCTCGATGCCCTTTTTCCCATACTTTCGGCAATCGACGCATGCCCGCCCCTGAGATTACCGAGGTCTGCGACTTCATGATAGCGGGAGATTATGCTGCTTGGTTCAGGAGTGTCTCTATCGGCCGTTTTACCAGCACTGTACCGGTCCGCGGAGGACGGTCGATTGGCTACGAGCAGGAGCAGTTCTATCGGCAGCATCATTCACAGGGGGAGAGTGAGCAGTTTCGTCATTTTCAGCAGTTCCAGATTCTGATGAGACAGAGCGGCATTGACATGGGAGCTCCAGATGTCCCACCTTTTCCACCTCCACCACCACAGGATCAGGTATATTTAACTTACAGCTATTTGTGTCTTTTCTGCTTTCCTTTCTGTTTTATTTTTCTAATAGATTTTCTTTTTCTTTGCAGGACGTTCCAGATCCTC
>NMUG010001740.1:0-17227 GCA_002855965.1 Monotropa hypopitys | reverse complement strand
GGAGGAACCACAGGCTCCAGAATAGGAACTCTGACGTACAGAGGAGTATCAACCGGCACATTAGCAGCATCCAATGCCTTCCCATATGCCTTACTAAAGACCACTTAGTAGCCCTCATTGTAGCTTTCGACATGGGTTTCAACGCAGATGTCATTAACCTGCAGTATATAGGCCTTCTCAGTTTTCTTGTACCATTCCCAGAAAGCAAGGGCGGCGGACTCCTCGAGTGCCTTCCAGTGCCTTGCCTCAACGTCGACAAGATCCTTCTGTACATGACTTCCTGCATCCGAGCAACCTCAGCCTTTCCCTCATCCACCAACTTCTCTGATTCGGCAGCCCAATCCAGTGCCTTGCTCCTCATCTCACTAGGAGCCTTCATCCATGCTTCGGCTTTCAAAGACCGATCCCTCTAGGCATTGTGCTTCGCGACAATCTTCGTCAGTATATCATGGAGAGAGGAGAAGGTCTGGCATGTCTGCAAATCCAAAAGGAATGTAAGCAATGACGAAAAGTCAAGCATTTGACAAAGGAAAAAATGAGGACTAAGACTTTACCTTCACCAAGTTGGTATAGGAGTGATCCAAAAAGTCCTCCAGATCCTTCGGCATTACAGCAACATCCAAAGGAAGGCCCATCGCCCGGAGAAGGGGTGAAGCGACCGACGGATCGGCATTTACACCATCTATCGTCATTATATCCTTACCATTCATCCTCTTGAGGATCGGATCCCACTGTCAAAGGCAAATCCAAAGCCCCTCCCTTCGGAGCCTTCCTCCGAACCGAAGGCCACCTTCTGTAATGGCCATCAGAGACGCGGTGATGTAGTCGGCATAAAAAATGACTAGATCATCTTTCACACGACGGACGATTACAACATCCTCTGGAATCCGATATTTCCTATGGAACTCCTTGGCAAACTCCTCACCACCAGTGAAGTAGCGCAGGTAGGGGCACGACTTGTCCGCACCTGGGACTTCTCTCCCAGAAAGGTATGTCTCACTATAGGAAGCCTCCTTCGGTTCAACCCCATTGTTGTCGATAAAGTCAGCACCATTCAAGACGCTTTGGGGAACCTTAGTGTCGTCTCCCCTACTATTATGTCCTTCTCCGGCATGTTTATACTTTGACAAAGCTCCCTCATAAGGGAGTCGTCTGTATCATCGCTAGAATCAGAGTGGGTTCGAGAATTGTCTGAATCGAACATCACTTCAACAACCATTTCTGGCAAACACCTAGAAGGAAGAGCGAGGAAACAGTTAGAGGTCTGCAGAATCACCCAAAGGATTCATACCAGCCCCCGTTGTCTATTTTCCAGAAGGGATCTAGCACCCTCTGGCAAGAACACAACTGCTCAGTAGGAAGAGGTTGAAACTTTGACGACTACGTTCCACTGTTCCCTTGAACAGAAAGAACGGTGGATCCTACTCAAAACGCATTCAAACAGCAAAAAAGGCGATGAAATGAAAGATTAAACAATTACGAACTTACAGTGTGAAGATCATGGCTTTAAACTCGCAAAAATCAGCTGCAGATATCTTGGAAAAGATCGAACGAGAGGGGAGCTCTGGAAGGTCTTCAAGGTAGTTTAGAGAGAGAAGGGTCAAACTTCTCGAATGGCCCCTCACCCCAACTTATATAGGGGGAGCAGGCACTCCAACCACCAGGCAAGCTCCTCCAACCAACCAACCATGGGTTGCCACGTCACCTGCAGCAACCGCCAACCTTTAGCCGTCGCACATCTCTGACCGCTCGACCATCCAGATGAAGACACGTGGTCACAATAGGGCACGCACCTACAGACGCATTAACTCCACATATGATGTATGTCTTTTCGCCTCCTGACAGATCTCACTTCCAGAAAATGCCAAAAGAGCTTCATGACCGATTCGGCAGCAAGCGTCTGGCAAGTTACATCAACATTTCCCAACACGTTGGAAAAAGTTGAGGGCTATTGTAGTGGCCGGACACCGGTGGGGTGGCCATAGGCATTTCTGCCTAATGGTCCCACCAATCCGGGCCCCCTTTTTTAGTCGACCACTTGGAGAGGTAGCCAGAGCCGACTGACTTTCACGGTCCCTCCAGCAGTCTCATTTATCTCCTGCATGCCTAAGGGGTAGCCAAAGATCGGGTGGTCTTGTGGTCCCTCTGGCAACAGCAGCTTCATCCGGACATCAAAGAGTGTTGGGACGACCGGTCATGCAACACCTTCAAACCTTCCTCATTACTTAGCGGTCGGCAGGAGTATTGAGTGTCCACATCCTTGGCCAAAGGGGGACACTGCTCATCACCGCCACATCCATCTCTATGTCGGAGGGTCCACCGTCGATAGATTTCCGGGAAGAACGACTGTTAGTTTCATCTCTTGACATCCAGGCTCCGTCTGACTGCTTGGGGATCCTCTGTATCTCGAGTGACATGGCTTGGCGGTTACAAAGGCCTGAAAGACTCGTCATTGCAAACCGTTAGGGATGACATCATCTGTAGGACCACACGCGCGCGCCGCGCGCGCCTGCCTTAGGCGTCAAATCAAGTTCTCCTATAAATACCCACATTAGGTACTGTTTCAAGGCCCTTTTCTGCACTACTGTTACGTTGTCCATTTGGCTCTCTCTCTCTCTACAGCTCCCCGACTGACTTAATAACCTTCAAAGGCCCTTCCCGGTCACTGTCGATCGATGAGGTGCTAACCCTTGTGGTTGTAGGAGCCAAGCAGGTGGCCTTCCTCCATCTTCCAAACGTTCTTCCATCCTTCCAGGCGACTCTCCGCTGTCCAGACGATCCCCCTCAAGCGAGACGAACACCAAGGCAGACCCTCAGGCTAGGAAGCACGGATACGGATACGGGTATCCGATACGACACGGTACGGATACGGCGATACGGCAAAACCTAGAAAAGTAGGATACTGATACGGCAAGGATAGGTATGTAAAAATATATATATTTTTATAATTATTACTATTGTAGTGGGCATAAAAACAAAAATTGAATTGGTAATAGCAGTAGTCTAGTAGCAAACATTTACTATGTGTTAAGTGTAGGAGTCGATCGCTGCAGTAGATGTAGAGTTTCATTCAGTCGATTGCTGTTGTGTAGAATATTTTGGGAAATAATAATTTGTATTAATTTTAATTACAGTTTCCCCCTTGTGAGTCTTTGTAATTTGTTAAAAAATTCAATTTAACCCCCGCCGTATCCTAAACGTATCTTAGGCGTATCCCCTGCGTATCACCCGTGTATCCGAAAATAAAATCAATAATTTTAAATACAGGATACTTCATAGGAGTAACCAATACGTATCAAGCGAGTATCGGAGTATCGGAGTATCCTAAGAGTATCGGATACGGATACGTGACTACTTTCGAAGTATCCGTGCTTCCTAGCCCTCAGGTAGCAGGACACCACAAGTATTAGTGAAGGATGATGAGATTAAGGGAATATATAAGAACTACTTTGATAAATTATTGAACGAGAAACATGAGGAAAACCTAAGTGAAGAGTGTTTGGGTGCTTCCAATGGGAGTGAGAGCCAAGAGTATATATTTTATCACAAGAGTACAAAAGTCGGAAGTGGAAAACGCATTGAGAATGATGAAATCAGGCAAGACTTTAAAACTAGATGGCTTCATTATCGCGGCATGGAAGGACCTTGGGGACAAAGGAGTGATGTGGTTAAAAAAATTGTTCAACAAAATAATTCTGACTAGAAAGATGCCTAATTAGTGGATAAAAAGTATCTAAGTACCAATATATAAGAATAAAAAGGATATTCAGAGTTGAAATAATTATAGATGTATTAAATTGATGAGTCATACAATGAATCTGTGGGAAAGAGTTATTGAGATCGACTAAGAATGTTGATAATGGTATCAAAGAACAAGTTCGGGTTTATGTCTGGTAGGTCAACAATAGAGGCAATTAGGGTGTAATAATGTTTTGAAATCCAGATCGGTCGACGAACCGGTCAATGCAACGGGCAGACGGGTCATCGATTCAACCGTTATCGAATCGCGATGTCATAATGATGTCATAGATATTATTTATTTAATTTTTTTAAAAAAAATACGAAAATGGGTTTTTACCGGTTCAGACGGTTTTTAGCGGCTCAACCGGTTGAACTAGTGGGTCAACCCCGGTTTCAATTTCTAGAGCGGTTTTTGAAACTTGTCGATTTTTGGAATGGACGGGACCGATTTGGGGACCGGTTCCCAGTTCAAACGGTTGAACCGGTCGGTCTGGTTTTTAAAACATTGGGGTGTAAATTCGGCTTGTTGATACAAAGCCCAACTCGAACCCGAGTTTAGCTCGGCCCTAAGCCCGGTCCAAGTTTTATAAATAGGGAGCGAGTCTTGAGTTTTGGAGCCCGGTTTGAAGCCCTGTCCAACAGGCCTGGCCCAAGGCCCGGCCAAAACTAATTTTTTATCAGCACTTCGTTTTGGTTATTTTAGTTGAAAAGCTCAAGCCCACATTCTTCCTTAAAACCAAGATGTTAAGGAGAGGGGAACTTAAAACTTATAACCAATAGAGATGGGACATGACTAGGCGATGTGGGACACATTCCAACACACCCTCCTGGACCACAATACAGGGTAGCCTTGACACTCAGCACACCCGACAGACTCAACCAAGCTCTGATACCAAGTTGAAAAGCTCAAGCCCACATTCTTCCTTAAAACCAAGGTGTTAAGGAGAGGGGAACTTGAAACTTATAACCAATAGAGATGGGACATGACTAGGCGATGTGAGACACATTCCAACAATTTTCAATATCTTCAATTTGAACCTTGTAGTTTATTTCAATTTGAAAGTAGTCCGTCTATTGTATTGGCCTTTCAAAATAAGGAAAAAATGGATTGGAAATGTTGTACTTAGTTTATAAAAGTGTTGAAACTGGTCATTTACAGATGACATAACACTGGCAGTTCTGCATTTGAAAAATTCACCTCCTTGAATTGTTCAGTTTTGTACAACATAACCTATCAAGCCTTGCATCCTTTGTTAGTTGAGTTGGCAACATAAATTATTGTCATTTCTGAGCTACGTGTAGTAGAACTAACATTTTATTGGAAACCGTTATACAATAAATGGTGAAGTTATTGGGATTTTTTTGTGTGCATATTTTGATATTTCATATCAAGACAAATGCAAGCTTAGGTAAGGAAACTGCTCATACCACATATTATATATCTAGGCCATGTGATGCAACATACTTGTGTATCTTTGTGTATTTTTAACACTTGGGTAAGTTGGCATCCCATGTCCTGCTGGTTTTCATATGGACTTGAAGTTCAATATATGCATGTTCAATTGTGCAGAGGAAGTTAAAGCCTAAACAGCAGCAAAGAATCTTGCTATATTCTTGGCAGCTTAATTGGGAAACCCACATGGAATGTGGTACCTGGAAAAACTAACTCTTGGGTGTAGAACAGGTTTATTTTTATATTTAATAATTTTATATTAATTTTTATCTTTTAAACCCGAGCCTGAGCCCGAATATCTTAGGGTCTAGGGCCGGAGCTGGGCCTAATTTTTTGAACACGGGCTGACCCATCCCGGGCCCGGTCAACTTTGAAATCCTGTCGGGCCGGGCCGGGCCGGGCCAAATTTACACCCCTAAAGGCAATATTCTGGTTAAGGAGATTAGTTAAATAGTATAGAGAGAGAACATTCACACGGTTTTTATCGACTTAAAAAAGTCGTGTTAAGATGCCTAGAAATATTATATGACATGTCTTAGAGAGAGTGGAAAAAGTATATATTGATGTAGTTAAAGACATATATGAAGGTGTTGTCACCATCATTACATCTCTTAAAGGGGAAACAAATGAATTCTCAATTACAGTAGGATTACATTAGTGATCTGCTTTGAACACATTCAGGATGATATCTCATAGTGTATGTTGTTTGTAGATGATATTGTCTTGGTAGATAAATGCAAAAAATGTTAACGTCAAATTAAAAATTTGGAAAGAAACATTGGAGTCACAAGATTTTAGAATTAGTAGGATCGAGACAAAGTTACATGATATGTACGTTTAGTGATGGTCAAATGACTAATGTTGACATAGTAATCCTCTAAAATCATGAATTACTTAGAAGTGATCATTTTAAGTGTGGTGACCGGACCTATGCCTTAGGAAAATAGTCTACCACAAAATCAATCATAAAGGTGTCGGCCACAAAGGCCTGTTCGGACCGGAGGGTCCGCACCATGGCTGACCGGCAACCCTCCGGACAGCTAACCTTCGGCGACTCCCTTCGCCACCTTGCGACCCACACCTGAGCGGACCGGACCACCCGGAGGGTTATCCTCATGTCACTGTCGTGGAGCATTCGCCAGGTTCTCCGTCCGTACGACCTAACCCGGTCCATCAACCGTCCAGGCCCACTAAAGGGCCCTCGACGTGCGGCCCATTCAATATTCTTGAGCCCCAAGCCAACATTCCCCTATAAATACCCCCTATGGGGTACTTTTCACGGGATCGATGAATCAATCCAGATCCTGATCCCCGACCGCTACCGTCTGGCCTCCTCTCGTTTGCTTTACCTTCTCCTCAAACAGTTACTAACTTAAGCATCGGAGGCCCCGTTGGTCAAAACTGGTCGGCGGTCACTCACCTCTATTTTACAAGAGCCAAGCAGGGGGACCCCTTTATCTACTTGCAGGGATCACTCAAGCCATCGGTCAGCACCCGACAGCCATATCCGGAGGACTAGCAACCGAAGTTCCCGTTCGGCAGAAACCGGCTACCACAATTGGCGTTCACAGTGGGACCAGCTAGCCCAAATCTCAGTGGAAACCAGTTATCTGCCCCTCTGTTGAGCTATTCCCCATGGAAGACGGTAACAACACACCGGTGGTTCAGGACCCTGCTCTTCCCATCGGACCTGCTCCTCCTCCCCCTCAATATGTCTCACTGGGGCTCTTCGCCTCTCCATCCAGCCTTACCCCGGAGCTTGGGTCGGCCTACGCTGCGGCCATGGACCGGATGCTGAAGGAGAGGGACGCGGAGATCGCCCAGCTTCGGGATCAGGTGACTCGGATGGCCGGCGCCACAGACTCAGCTTCACGATCTTCAGGACAACGGCGGCGCCGACACAAATCGAAGGAAGATATGGAGCGCAAAGGAAAGGGAGTGGCCGAAGGACGTGAGCGTCGGACAGACCACTCAGAGGGCAACGATAGGCGCCCCAAGCGTGTTGAGTCTGTCCCCCTCTACATATACGAAGGGGGTGAGTTCGTTGAAGTCTGCCCACACGACCTCCAGGACTTCTGGCCGGAAACAGAAAACTCCGGTCAGCAAAGGGAGAAGCGTCATCACGACCGGGAAGAAAGGCACCGACACTGCTCTCCAGTTTCAGATGACGACAGAAGGGAGCATCGGCACCACCGAAGGGACCACCACGCCGACCACCCCTCCGGGCAGGCCCTTCAGGCTGTCGATGCTCGCCTAGAGCAGCTCAGCCTCTCTCCTTTCTCCCGGACCATCGAATCCGCTGTCCTCCCTCCTGGCTTCAGCTTGCCAAAATTCACCAGGTATGATCCAAAGACCGACGCCTACACCCACCTCATCTACTTCCGACAGATCATGGCGCTCTACTCTTCGAGCGACGTCGTCCTGTGCAAGGTCTTCTCCACGAGCCTTGGCACCCAGGGCTCGCTTTGGTTCAACAAGCTTCCCTCTCGGTCCATCCGGAGCTTCAGAGATTTGGAGAGGACCTTCCTTGCCCGCTTCGTCACTAGCGGAAAGCAGAAAAAAGAGGTCGACTCTCTGATCAGTCTCAGAAAGCGACCGGACGAGACTCTCCGGCAGTACGCCGACCGCTACTGGGAGCTGTACAACGACATCCAGAACTGCGATCAGGGAGTCGCCACCTCCTCCTTTAAGCTGGGCCTAGAGTCCGAAAGTCACATGCTCCAGGAGCTCATGCTCCATCCTGCGGAGAACATGGACGATCTCATGCAGATGATCGACAAGTTTTGTCAGCTGGAGGAGCTCTTGGCAGAACGAGCCTCCATCCGACCACCACAGGTCCGGCCTGCCCCCGCCCAGCACAACAGGAGGCAGGTCAACATGGTGAAAACTGGAGATAGGAAGGCTCCAAAACCGGAGGACTACGTGGCGGAGACCACAGTTTTTACAGAGCCAATCTACATTGTCCTCCGGTTGATCAGGGACGAGCCGTTCTTCAGGGAGCCGGATCACAAGCTGGGAGAAAGACATCCCAACGGGAAGGCCTACTGTACTTACCACCGGGAAAGGGGACACTTCACGACATCCTGCCTCCCCTTCAAGGAATAATGCAGCTCAAGCAACCCAGGGTGAAGAAATTATCCTGATGATCCCGTGATCCGGCGAGCACCAAACGGAGCCACTGAACTGTAAAACTTGTAAATTTTGATTATCTAATGAAATGCCCTTTTTGTCTTCCCTTCTTTGTGTTCTTCATTGCTATTTTCAAAACCATAACACCATGGCTCCGGCAGGCGCGAGTTTTGACTCGGTTATAACCGGTCGTCCATCTTATGGCTCAAGGCTATCTTCCCATCAATCCGGACGCCTCCCCTCATCATGGGGCTATCGTATGCATATATCTGGGATCAATCTGGACGGCTCTGCATCATGGGACTCCTTTATATTTATCCGGATCACTACCCTAATCTGGGTCTCTTATAGGCCTCCGTTGATAATTCGGACTATCACTCTTATCTGAGGCTATTATGGGCAACTAGCAGCAGCCTGGGGCTACCTCTCTCTTCACAAGGCTATCGTTTATCCGCCCAATCTATCGGCGATCAATTATTATCAACGCCCATCCGGACCTCCATAATTAATATGATCAAGCAATTTATTGCCCTCCGGCGAGGGGCCTCCCGACACGCCCCTCCGGATCCATTTCTGAGACCATTAACGTCTCAATACATGCCGACAGAAATGAGGTAACATTAATTGACAAGTTTTCATAGCTATGATACAATGCAATTATGTACAGGAAAAGCAGAAAAAACAAACATCATAATTGTGTCGAAGGAGTAGTCTCCGGCACAGCAGCATCTGGCAAACCAGTTGTAACGACCGCCGGAAAATCTCGAGAAACTATCTCCGGGAAATCAGTGGCCAACCCCTCCGGTACAACGGAGGGCACATCCGTCGACAGATCTACTGGGGCGTCCCCATTTGGAAATTCCAGCGGAGGGACTGTGCGCTCGGGCACAATTACATTAAACCGAAAGGGCGAGTCGGCAGGAATCCCAGCCGTATCCAGAGCCATCTGCCAGGATTTGTGGAAGGTCAAGCTATAGCCTCCCCTGAAGCCAATCTTGTGGGCTTCGGGCCATACCTCGTGCATCTCTTGGCTGTAAACTTCCCGAGCATCTCTAAGGCCCTCGGTATAAGCCTTCTTATCTGCTTCGTCCACGACGTTCTTCAAATCCTCCTCACTAACTCCCCCAACTTGGGGAGCGTTGTTTGAACCAGCATCAAACCTTGCCTTCAGTCGGTCTTTCCGCTCCGTCATCACCTCGAGTTGCTGACGAAAATAATCCCTCTCGGACTCCACCTCCTTCAGCTTGTCTTCTGTCTCTCGGGCATGGCAGACCCGGTAATACGACTTTCGGAGTATCCTCTGGCTGCTTCTGTACAAACCGGCAAGGCTCTGGGTTGCCTACAGTTTTACAAAGAGTTATTAGTATAATAATTGCCAACAAGGGTCCGGCAGACAATAATATCAAGGATACCTTTATGAGACTTGAACCAACGTAATCATACATGTCCTCGATCCCTACCGGCAAGGCATTCATATCAACCGGAAGCTGCAGAGCTCGGATCAAAGGGCACGCGACCTTCGGGTCAACAGTAACGCCATCCGTCGTTAAAACAGCCCTTCCGTCATGTCTTCGAAAGTTGGGAGACCACGGCTCAGGAGGTCCTGGGACATATGGTGGTCGGGGGACGATGCGCTGGTAATCATACTGTGTGCCCTCCGAAACCTCTTCGTCCTCGAGAGGCTCTTCACTGGGAGAAACTCCGGTTGGCCTCCGGGAAGGGCCTCCCCCGGCGCGTCGACAGCCCTAGCCTGCATAGGCACTCCCTCAATAGCCGTCTCCAGTGGCTCCTGCATCGCCGCAGCCGGAACCTCCATCTCGTCAAAATATTGTAAGACAGACAGCCGCCTCCGGATAGGGGCTCGTGCTGCCGGATGCTCCCCTACCTTCCTCTTCCCTCTGGCTTTCCGATCCTCAAGGAAGCTATTGTACGTCGGTTCGTATCCCAAGAGGGTAGGGGCATCTCTACCTTAACATCTCACAAGGGCTGCGATCCGGGCAGGCGACACCATGGCCCTTAGATGATTTGATATTGCCGATACGTCGGGGCTTCCTTCGGTAGTCGGGATGGGGTATCGGCGATCCTCATCCAGACGAAAGCTATATTCACCAAAAATCTGGAGGTATATATTTCCCCATTTTTCTGAGTCCGGCAGCCTCATAAAAATATCACCATAAGGCTTCCGTGGAGTAAAGATGTACCGGCCGGAGGAACGGTTGCGAGATAGTGAGAACAATCCCATGAGGTCCGGCAGAATGAATTCGAGATCATGCCTGGCACACAGGACCCGAATGCAGCTTATGGTCCGGTAGCAATTCACCGACAGCTGACTCGGCGCAAGTTGAAATGAATCCAAAAACCCCCGGAGGAACCGAGAAAAAGGAAACTTTAGTTGGCCTTCGGTCACGGCCATCAGAGGCACAGTAGTGTGATCCTCCGAATATGTAACCAACGGCCCAACCTCCGCGCAAGTCACTGTGTTCGGAATCTCATACTGACGGGAGAACTCCTCAAACTCAGTAATCCCCCCGAAAGTAACGAAGATACGGGCAGGGCGGGTCGCCGGTCCGCCTTCTTGATCCTCCTAATGCTCTGCCCGACCGGCCTCCCAAAGCCACGAATGTCGGTTCATTCTCGTCTGAAAAGTGCCGGACAATGTTAGCTCGGCCACCAACCGGAGGCTGTCTCGAGCATGATGCTCCGAGCGTAATATCTCCGACAGGTGACGACACCTTTGAACTAACCTCGGGTGTAAGCTCTGTGGGAGTCGGTTGAAAAAAAGGTTCCAACTCAGAATGAGACGAAGCAGAAGACAAATCAATTACCTGATCCATGAAAGGCGCAGTTGCCGAAGGGTATGTAGCTCTCCGGAGGCTTCTTACACACAGAACAGAGTACCGAAGATCATACTGACGACCCCTAACACTCGTGTCTAATCAATGACCTGACGCCTGTCAGGTGACATCATTAATGACGCCGAAGATAAATAGCAATAACTATTCTCCCGAAGCATGGCGTCCGGTGTACCAAATTTAATCTTTTCCAAAATTTGGGAAAGATTGAGGGGCTATTGTGGTGACCGGACCTATGCCTTAGAAAAATAGTCTACCACAAAACCAATCATAAAGGTGTCGGCCACAAAGGCCTGTTCGGACCGGAGGGTCCGCACCATGGCTGACCGGCAACCCTCCGGACAGCTAACCTTCGGCGACTCCCTTCGCCACCTTGCGACCCACACCCGAGCGGACAGGACCACCCGGAGGGTTATCCTCCTGTCACTGTCGTGGAGCATTCGCCAGGTGCTCCGTCCGTACGACCTAACCCGGTCCATCAACCGTCCAGGCCCACTAAAGGGCCCTCAACGTGCGGCCCATTCAATATTTTTGAGCCCCAAGCCAACATTCCCCTATAAATACCCCCTATGGGGTACTGTTCACGGGATCGATGAATCAATCCAGATCCTGATCCCCGACCGCTACCGTCCGGCCTCCTCTCGTTTGCGTTATCTTTTCCTGAAACAGTTACTAACTTAAGCATCGGAGGCCCCGTTGGTCAAAACCGACCGGCGGGCAATCACCTCTGTTTTACAGGAGCCAAGCAGGGGGACCCCTTTATCTACTTGCAGGGACCACTCAAGCCATCGGCCAGCACCCGACAGCCATATCCGGAGGACTAGCAACCGAAGTTCCCGTTCGGCAGAAACCGGCTACCACATTAAGTATATTGGCTCAATTGTTAGTAAGGATGAATAAATTATGGAGGATGTAACACACATAATTCAAGTGAATGGATCAAGTGGGAGAGTGTTGCGGAAGCATCGTGAGATCGTAAGATGCCTGTAAAGTTAAAGTGAAAGTTCTACCACACGACCATAAGACCAACCATTTATACGTTACCAAGTGTTGAGCGACTAATAAATAATATGTGAGTAAAATGAATGTAAGTGAAATGAGAATGTTGAGATGAATGTGGTAAAACTTTGAGGGAAAAAATTAGAAATAAAAACCTTCGTGATAGTGCCGCTAAAAACTAAGATAAGAAGAAATAGATTAAAGTGATTTGGACATGTTTATCGTAGGCCTGTTGATGCGGTAGTTAGAGTGATATGATTATGATAAATGATAGCACTAAGGGGAGAGGTAAACCTAAATTGATAAGTGGTAGTTCACAAGGATCTAGATTTACCAGATATAACGGAACATGATGCATTCAACATAGCGCATTGGAAAAAAAAAATTCATGTAACTGACCCCAATTGATTAGGACTCAAAGCTCAATTTGGCATGATTTGGTTTGGTTAGCTTTAGGAGTGAGCATGGATTTATCCCTACAAGTTTGCAAGTCACTCACATTTTACTGCTGAACGAGTCCTGGTTGTTTAGCACCCTGGAAGTAGCTTTGGGGATATTTTCACATAGGTACTCCATGGTACCCCACTCCCGAGGGTTTCTGCAGAGAATAGCAGTATATAGAAAAATATCAGTAGGGAGCAGAAACAGAGGACCAAAGCCTTGCATCTCATGTATTGGTGCTATAACAGAAATTTTGTTTTCCTCCAGTATTTTTCACAAAGGATGCTGCTCGACCAAATGTGACTACTTCCACAATCAAAGTTACAGTAGCAAAAAACGTACTTAGATAAGCACAAAACAAGTAACATGGCTATAATGAATTGTTCAAGACTTTACCTGATGGTACATCCACAACAAAAGATAAATATATAGACATATTGTAACATCCAACTTAAAAAATCCATTTGTTAATTTAATTTAAGCAAGTTTATTCTTCATTATTATGTTTAGTTTGAAAGTTTACTTGCTAAATGGTAGATTTTTTGGTAATACGTTAAGTTGTGGCCATGAAATATGAGTTAGGGAGTTTTTATTTGGGAGAGTTTTAGAACCAACTCTTTGGTTTTGGCTCATGTTTCTTTTGTATTTCGAAATGTGAAGGTTTGTTGAGGTACACATTTCGATATGTGATCCCTCTGTTCAAGTGTTTCTTGGCCGAATAAAGGCAATATTTCGATGTGTTTGGAAGGGGTGAGCATATATCGAAATATGAGTAGACTGATTCACTGTGCTTGGCTTGGTCTTAGACGTATATCGAAATGCAAACAAAGGGGGAAAATGTATATCGAAATAGGGTGAAGTTACAAGTGTAGATCATGCACGAAGAGGTGAGTTTTGTCGTTGTTTTAATCGGATTAAACTCAATCGGTGGATTTGTTCACATAGGAAATATCGTAGAGGACTCAGAACATTACCCATAAAACATTTCGGAGAGAGAAGTATCGAGAGAGAAAGAGAGAGGAATCTTGTTCGAGAAAGTGGGTTTTGCAGGAAGCATTTGAAATTAAGTTGTAGAAATCAATTATTCAAGTAAGTAGTTGATTCTTTACATCTGTGTATGTTGATTCATTATTTCATTTTTGAGTTGATATAGAAACATGCATGAATAAAATTATATTTGCCGAAGTGGGTTTTGTATCACATTTGATTGTATAAAATGGGTTTTGAATGGGATTTGAAGCAAGTATCTTTAATTATAGCATGAGTATAGACCATAGAAGCCATTATTGGTGATTGATTTTCGTTATTAGCTGATGTGTGTGAGAATTGTAAATGAAGGAGATGATGAACAGTAAGTACCATTGAAAATTCTGGGATTTCGATTGAAGGTATCACATACCGATATGTGGACTAGCCACATATCGAAATGTGTGGTATCGGTTGGGTAATCGGTATGTAGCATGGGTCAATTGAAATTTGGTTTAAGAATGTGAATCCAGTGTGATCACATTTCGATATGTGTTAGGGACACGTATCGAAATGTGTTCATTTGAAGATATATCGGAATCTGTTATGAGAGTCTGTATACCGAATGATGGGCATGTGCACATATCGAAATGCGACAGTGCACATACCCAAATGCGTAGAGTCTGGTGGGAATTCCGAAGTGACTGGAAAATAAAAAAATAAAATAAAAATAAAATTGAAATAAATGGAAAATGATAATATAGATGAGGAAGAAGAGAATCGAACAATGTGAAGTGATGTATGCATTGAATTCATCTATTTACGCATTTATTTAATTGTTTAAGCTTTATTTTGAATCAAATATTAATGATTTTAGCTTGGACAGGTGACAAGGCTAGCGGAGTCGATCCCCAAAAGAAGTAGGGGCAATCGACAGAAGAATCAATAAAATCTCTGTGCTTATGTTTATTTGCACTGCAATTTAATTAACTGTGAAATGCATGTGTAAATGTGGGTGATTGTATGACACGACGAACGCGCTAGAGTACCATTTATGATTTGCTCTACATGACATATGCGACGTGATATCTAACAACATGTGTTGTGTTTATTGTAAATTTTCTATTTCTTCTATTACAGTGTAATTTACATATTCCTGTGTTGGTCATTCTTTGGATGACACAGGTATTGGTAGAGACGAGGAGTGTTGTCCACTATTGGTTCGAGGGTTAAGTCTAAAACAATAAAGACTTAGATAGGCTCACTAGAGATTTTGTAGTACGTTTTTATTATGTACGATGATCGGGAAATTAGTAGTTACTTTTCTTTTATGTTAAAAGCATGAAGTAATAAAGAATTGAATGTTTTAATTTAATTTCTGCTGTTGTAGTTGATTCTTAGTCAAACTGTGTGATGAATAATTTCTTTTTATTAATAAAAGTCTGCTAAGCATGATTTGGAGAAGGATTTTTAGAGTTGGAATCAAAAGTTGAAGTTAATTATGTAGTAATCATGCTTGTAAAGTCACATGTCCGCTTGATTAGATCCTCATTAGAGTTGAATATCGGAGCGGGGCATGATACATATAGTGCATAAGATTGAACCATAACACAGTATTGCTTAGTCTTGAGATCGAATGGTGCCCAAAACTTAGTGGTGCACAAAACTTAGTGGTGCACAAAACTTGACGGACGTGGTCACCAATTGATAGCAAAAATAGTGTTGTTTTTTGAAGTTTTGCAAGAATATCCAGTTAGAAATTGTGTGGGGGTAAAATCTGGAACCGGTTACTTCCGTAAGTGAACTTCTTTGACTTGACTCTTCTGAATCGATCTGAACTGTTCTGGGCTGCACTGGACCTTCTTGCTAATCTGGTTGCACTCCTCTCTGTATCTGCACTCACAAACAAGGGTTAGAGGACCTACCACCACTGTTGGCCGGAAGGCTCTCCGATGAATAAGTTAGTCCTTATGGAGAGAAAACTCTAAGGAAAGCACAAACAGAGTCTGAGGGCAAACTAGTATGTACTTTTTCTTGTTGGTTGAATTTTCCTTTTTATAGACACCTTCCAGATTACCAGGTTCTCCCTAGTAATCGAGATCTAATGGGACTTCTCATACCCTTTTCGGTAATCAGAAGGTTTTCCCGGATTCTCATCAAATATTTCCCTATTTTCGGGGATCTTTTTCTCTTCCCAACAAGCCACGCTTTGCCTTAACTATTCACGCTTCCTCAAATCACGTGATTCTGTCCCTTTTGGCACGAATAGCCAGGACATATGTGCTGATCGCTACACACTAGTCAATCGACACTTGCACATGTCACACGCTATACGAATGTACTGGTAACTTCATCCCGCACTTCCAAGATGTCTAGCCGCACAGGACTGACCTAATCCGCAGTGCGGGTAAACTGGTTTGCATGTGGTTGACTATATCCGAGATTCACTTGCATGCGTTTAATTGTATAACTTCTCTTCTGTACTGACAGGATGTCATGCCACACAGGACTGGCCTAATCCGTAGTGCGGGAACTGATGACACATGGCTTTCTGTATCAACTAAATGGATGACACGTGTCCAGGGAACCCGGATTGCCTTTACACGTGGATAATCCTGATTTACCCTACCGCAATTGCCCCCAACTTTGGCAACTTCAGCTGCATAGTCAGAGTGGACAAAGCTAACAGACAGCCTATATGTCGTCGTTCCACTTATCAATAAAGTCCAACCGTCATTTCTCTGATGCTGCGCTAATTAATGCACAATTATTGTGATGGGGCCCAGACTCGCCTTTTGATGGGGCGTGACTGCCCAAGCAAATCGCCTCTTCGAGTTAAATGTTGTACTTATCTTCAAATCGACCCCTTCTGGCTCTTCATCTCTCGAAATCTTCTGCGCACCAGAGCTCTCAGGAACCCTAACTTCTTTGCGCCTTTCTATGACCTTCTCTGTAAGTCCTTGTTCCTTGCCTTCGATTTCGCTCGACCATCCCTTTCTGATTTCCTTCGAGTCCTTACTCGACGGACAAGGGTTTCTTTCGGTCACTCGTCTACACCCCGGAGAAAAACGAGCACTTCTGACGGGATTACAGAGGACGTTGTGATCGATTGTGCGCTTCCTTCTTGTCTGCGGGGAGCTCATCTTTTGTTAGGTAAGCGATGATTGGATCCATCCAGTTCGGGCCTATATCCAAATCAAAAGTCTCTTTCGAGTCCTTTGTTTGGATGCTCGACTGGGATAGAGAATCAATGCTTACTATGCGACGGAGCTCTGAGGATACAGAAGAAGAAAGACAGGCCAAGGCATCTACATGGCTATTTTTCTTGGAGTTGATTTGCACCATCTCGGTTTTTCTGAACTGCTAAAGGAGTTTCCTGCATATGATGTCATCTTGTCATCCTTTGTGGCGCATTGTTCGAAAGTTGGTTGACGACAAGCTAGCTATCACAGTGGATGAGTAGATCTTCAGCTCCACATCTCCTTGCACTCTTAAGCCCAGTTATCAATGCCTCGTACTTTGCTTCGTTGTTGGAGTCTCTGGAAAACTGTTCTCTCTTCCTTCTATCTCTCTTTCTTTCTTTCTTCGGCTGGTGCGCACTTTCGCTTCCCCTTCTGTCTTCTCAGAAAATTTTATATATTGAAGG
>NMUG010001739.1:0-17226 GCA_002855965.1 Monotropa hypopitys | reverse complement strand
TACCTTGCAAATTTAACAGAATGTGATCCAATAATGGAGGAAACATGGGAATTATGTGAATTCCATATCTAGCATTTCATTATTTGTAAGATAATGGATGTCGTGCACTGCCAATTGTGCCCGATTTCGGTGAGATGACCATTGAATCTTTGAATATCACGTCTTTTCGTTTTGTGATCCATCCCGTAGGGCGAACCATTATGGAGGCATGCAAGTGTCAATGCATCGAGCCTTGAAGTTTTTGGCATAGAAACAATCTAACCTGACTTGCCGAGTTGTTCGCTCGGGCTCATGTTTGAGCTAACCTGATGAGGTCAAATTCACTTATCAATCAGCATCCCGTCAAGTACCTAGTCTGCCCAACTTATTTTTTTTTTTCAAGATAAATGTGCTCTGATCAATTATTGAACGGTATCCGATCAAATCCAATTTATTGAGAATGGGTTTGAAAATGGCCAAACTGCACCAGTTGCAGTCTTCTGTCGAATTTGAGAGAAGCCATTACAGTTTTGAATGACTTGTCACCGATCCATCTTCATCCACAACTCAAACACGAGTCTATTTCACACACACACAAAAAAAAACATGGTACTGAAGAGATACATGTAGATAGACAATGTTGTAATCACACGCCTTAGATTAGTTAAACATTAAGACAAACTGTTTTCATGCAACAGGTACGAGTAATCAAGGTGATTGCTCTCATACCAACATAGAACCCAAGGTAGGAGGAGGTAACCAGTTTTGGACCGAGTACAACAGCTCCAATGATGTTTCAGAAGTTCAGAGTTGAAAGTATCACCAGGAGTTCAGGTATTAACTGACAAATATGATTATTCTATCGTTGGAGAACAAATAGCATGAAAAACATCTAAAATTATCAAGAAAAAAAGTACATTCACACACACAAATATCAGCTGGGTATTAAGAATTTAAACAAAAACTTCGCCAATATATATATTGTATGCAAGGAATATATATATTGTATGCATCACAGATCAATGCCCTCATCAAGGCCTTTAGAACTGATCATCACATTGGCATTGATTTGCTTGTCAAACTTCTTTCTCCTCCGGGTTTCAAACTCTTGGAATCCTTCCATCTGAAGTCAGTTTGGTTAGAGTTCTATTAAAATATGAAGAGTTTATGGTAGAAATTTTGAAAGATGCACCTAAGACATGAACAAAATAATTGTCTTACTTGTTGAAACTGATTCATGGAAATGGGATTGTCATGCAGGGAAATGTTCTGAAGAGCTTTGCAGTCTGTCAACAAATTTGGAGGTATCTGCACAGCAAAAGATGCCAGAACTATTAATATAGCTCACAACATGACTGTTGCATTAGTTTATTAGTTTGAAATTAAAGATAAATGTTTTCCTTTTTATTTTTTTTCTTCGTACTCTCTGACTATATAGAAGGGGACCACTGGTGGTGCAGTGGTAAAAACTCAGTCCAATAATTTTATGGTCTTGGATTCGAGTCTGAACACAACCACTTTGTTTATTATTACCAAAGGTTAGACATGTTCTCGTCTTTTACCATTTCCAGACACCCATTAATGGATACCAACTGAGTGTTGATTTGATTTACTCTGACTATATATAGAAGGGTGAACCCGGTATAGCGATAAAACTACCACATTGTGGCTTGTAGGTCATAGGTTCGATTCACGGAAACATCTCTGCTTGCAGGGGAGTAAGGCTGCATACATAAACTCTTTCCCAGATCTCGCATATACGGGAGTTTCGTGCACTGAGTCGCCCTTTACTCTCTCACTATATATAAAGAATGTGTGTGTATTGGGGTTAGCTATAATAGATACAATCCTATTGTTGAGTATTGTTGGGATCTTCATGATCTTCCTTTTGCCCACCGGGTTTATGTTTATTAGGATGACCTATGAAGCACGGACACTCCTAATTGTTTGTCGTGTCTGTGTCGGACACGTATGGGACACCGACACTCGGGGGACATTCAGAGACACGTATGAGACATTCCATGTGGCATGTTATATTATATTAAAGTAGGAGACACTTCGGGGACACCCGTGTCTCAACTTGAACACTGATAAAAGCATGACAAAGATCAATTTATACAGAAACTCTTATTAGTCTACTCCCTAGACTCTTTTAGGTTCCGCGGAGCCGATAGGGAGTCCCCTTTACCCCCTCCATCGTTCGAATCTTAATGTGATATCCCTTACCAAATATACATAGCTTTTGATGTTCATTTTTAAATTTTTGGAAAAAAATATAATATTATATTTATTTGGTGTGTCCCCGTCGTATCTGTGTCCTCAAATTTTTTAAATTTTTCGTGTCAGTGTCCCCCGCCATGTCAGTGTCCTTGCTACATAGAGGATGATGGACATGAGTTGCCCAGAACTTCTAGCTCCACTCCTCATGTGATCACTATGTTGGAGGATGAGTACTATCACCTAGTTTCCACTTAGACTTCTCAATTGTCATCATCCTCCACTGCTATGCTCATAAAGGTCCTCTTTCTTGCCTTGCTATCATTACCCTACGAGTTATTGATTCTGATGCTTCTAATCATATGATTGGTGTTTCTATTGTCCTGTCTGGTAGTTCCACTAGAAAACTCCCCTCTGTCGCCCTAGTTGATAGTTCTACTACTAATATTGTTGGTTTGGGTTCAATCATTTTAAATTCTTTACTATCTTTAGATACCGTTTTGCATGTCCCTCGTTTTTTTTTCTTTAGTCTTACGTTTGTGAGTCATATTACCAAATCCTTGAATTGTTTCATCGCGATTTTCCATGATTGTTGTATTTTTCAGGATCTCAATACGGGAAGAAAGATTAGTGGCTGAGAAGAGCTTTGTGGCCTATACAACTTTGCCAATGGTGAAACCCCTTGTTCAACTGCACTTCAGTCCTTAGCTTTCTATGAACCAGTCTCATTATCATCTTGGTCATTTGCCCCTCCAAAACAAAAAACATATGATGCCAATGTGTGGGTGTGTCGAGGATCTCCCGCATGAAGTTTGTGAGCTTAGGAAAGATCATTTTATTCCCTTTTTCCCTAGAGTAGAGAGTCGTGCGTTGAGTCCTTATTTAACTCATCAAGATATTTGGGGTCTTATACGTGTTGTGCCATTTTGTTTTTCAGTATTTTGTTATCTTTGTTGAAAAATACTCTGAAGTTACTTATATCTATCATATGAAAGATCGATCTGAGTTGCACTCCATTTTAAGACTTTTTATATGGAAATTAAAACACATTTTGATGTTCCAATTTGTGTTTTTAATTCTGATAATGCTTGTGAATATATTGTGATGTAGTGTCCACATTCTTCGATGACCATGGTATTATCCATCGGTCTTTTTGTGCTCAGACTACCCAACAAAACGAAGTTCCCAAACTGAAGTTGAGACATTTGTTAAAGGTCAAACGTGCCCTCTTACTTCAGATGCAGGTACCCAAATCATTTTATCATGAGACAGTTGCTGCCATTTTTTTTGTAAATGTATGCCTTCTACGGTTCTAGGGGGTCAAATTCCATATATTATGTTGTTCCTCACTCATTCACTTTACTTTCTCCACCACCTAATATTTTTTTGGTGCACCTATTATGTTCATGCACTCGATCTCGGTGGGATAAACTTTATCTCCGGACCACTTTACCTTTTGTTGCGAGATCTGCTTGCTTCTTCGAACCCTCTCACCATTGCACTTCGTAAGGCATATGCTCATGTACTTCACATCTTATTGCTCAGTAAGTCTTTATGATCACTTGTCCTCATCCCTCTGTGCTTTAGCTACTTCTATCTTGTATGTCCTTGCTTCTATCATTGTTTAATAAGCCTTGTCTACTTTTGAGTGGTTGAAAGCTATGAAGAATGAGATGTACGATCTTCATCACAATGATACTAAAGAGTTGTTCATCTTCCTTCTAGGAAAATCATATTTGGTGGTTGGTGGGTTTTATTGTGAAGTATCACCCTTCTGGGTGTGTTGAGCGCTACAAGGCTCATCTAGTTGCCAACTGCTACTCACAAACCTATGGTGTTACTAAAATTGTCTCAGTTCGTATTCTTAACTCCCTTGCTGCCAATCTTACTTGGCATTTGTTTCAGTTGGATGTCAAGAATACCTTGAATGGTGATCTCCATGAGGAAGTCTACATCCATCAATCACTTGGGTTGTTGCTTAGGGGAAAAGTACCTACTTACGCATGTCGTCTAAGCAACACTATTTATAGTCTTAAGAACTTCTAGAGGTTGGTTTGACAAGTTCAATGATGCAATTTTGAGATTTGGTATGAATCATCGCCATTCTGATCGTTCCGTCTTTCCTCTCAATTATAACCGAGCAAAAATACTATCAATTGTCTATGTGCATCCAATTACCATTACGGGCAACGATCAAAAAGTATTACTGAGTTGCACTCAGTAATATTTTCTTACTGAGTGCCAGATCTAAAGATGACATTAGTTTATCTCAGAGGACATATGTTTCATATCAAGGAGTTGGACAGGTTGAGATATTTCTTGGGTATTAAGGTGGCCAGATCTAAAGATGACATTAGTTTATCTCAGAGGACATATGTTTTGGATAGTGAATACCCTTATGGATCCCAATGGCAAGATGAAATTTGTTCTACCACTCTAATTTCAGTAAATTTAAAAGGCCAAACTTCAATGCAACGACAATAGAAAGAGGGGATGAATGAAAGTAAGGAAAGAGAGTAAACTTCACTATAAGGGCAATTGACCTTAGAGTCGAGGCTCGAGCAGAAGCAAGTTAGGAAAATATAGAGGAAATAAAGGTTGAGAGATGGGAACTTGTTAACCAATATGAGAGAGAGAGAGAGAGAGAGAGAGAGAGAGAGAGAGTTCGGTTTTGTACAGCTGTTATAAAGAAAATAGAAAAATAAGAAGGCAACGAGGAGGCGGAGGAAGGTACAGGTGTTTCTCTGTCTAAGCCATACAACTTATAAGTTACATTAAACACTTCGGCTTGTTTGAACTTTGAAGAGCAGAAATGTGAAAGAAAAGTCTCCTTGACTGAAGCAAGGAAATGGTTAAAAGATGAGGAAACACTCCTAACTAGTAGATGAACCTACATCTCCTACCAAATAGCAAAAAACTGCTGGTTTCTATCCGTATGATTTCTTAATCCACTCATTTCAGTTGTCCCAGTCTTCTTCCCAAATGAAACAAAGGCAAGCACAAGTGAGAGCGAGAAAAAAATGGATTTGAGAACAAATACTATGATCACATACTTTCACCCAAATTAGATAAGATTCGGGCATTCAGATAAAGAACCTTAAGAATATGAACTCTTAAGCGGGTACCTGCTTCACATTGTTATTATTCAAGGACAATGATTTCAGGTGAACGAGATTGCAAACTGAAGAGGGTAGGTCCTCCAGAGCATTTTCTGCAAAAATAAGTGAAAACCAACAGAATCCTGAAGCTTCATGGTAAAAATAGGTAAAAGACATGTAAGCATGGTAACAAATTGAAGACTGAAGACAAACACAGCATGTGGAAGAAGCACCTAGGAGAGTTTAAAGCAAACAGGCTAATCCCCCAAAACTCAGTGGCCACTTGGCCTTCAAAAGCGTTATAGCAAGGCAGTATATACATGAAAAAATAATGGATTTTTTTATCAAGCAGTTTATGGAAATTCTAGGAGTGCAACCAACGAATGACAGAATATACAGGGCATATAAATGAGTTGCAGTATCACAGAACAGAACCAACTCCAGATCCCAGCTCCTAGAATAGTTGGACCAGTAACACTTAAACTTGTAACCATCAAAAGCTCCTAAACTAAGAGCAAATTTCTTTACGAATCAATAATATGTTTGCCCAGTTTTATGTTCTCAGATGCAGCTAAAGAAGTTCTCCCAGCACAATGATGTATGCCCTTGGTATAATGATGGAAAAATTCACATGCCGATATAAAACCAATGGAAGATGCAAAATTATGGAAAAGCAAATATTGCATTCTAGGGTGTCTATTAAAGCCCTCTTGAATCATCACAGAAAAAATCAATAACAATTACTTGAAAAGCTCCAGCTCAGCAAATCTTTATAGTACGCTACTAGCTATTTCAGGTCAGCTCCAAGAACCATCCCTTACAATTCTGCTGTTGCACGCCTAGGATATCTAGAAATTTGTCAATAACTTCATTGACTGCCACACATAAGGAGGCAATTTTCTTTGTAGTTACTGTACACACAGGAGTGTATGCATCAAGGAATTCACTCTCTTTAAACAACTTAAAAGCACCAATTCTTCAAGTCAATCAAATAATCTCTCTTCTGACACGAGAAGAAAGACAGCAGTCCAAATCAGTAGGGAGGAGGTCATTTACACATATCATGACAATTACAATAACAGGACTCTATAGGAACTGTTAATGCATCAACTCAAAACCAAGTAGCAAGGAGTGGACAGGCCTGAAAATAATACAGAACATGATATAAAACAGAGTATTATTCCAAATGTTTAAATAGCTGAGAGTATAGCTAAATATTACCATAATCATGTTCCTAATTTGAGCTAATCAAATCGTACAATATACATCAATCACGCATTACCTAAATTTCAAGATATGTCTAAGTACTTCCTAAAGTGTAATATACACAAAGACTAATATTCTTACACACGCACACTTCAAACTCAGGATGCGATGACAGAGAGCATCGAGAGTTTGTCGAACAGGAAGCGAAAACGAGTAGTAGAATGGGTCTTGGTGAAGAAGTCCGTCAACTGCAACGTAGAAGAAACGAAAGGTAGGTCAATGGTGCAAGACTGGAGGTGTTGACGGATAAAGTGACAATCAATTTCAATACGCTTCGTGCGTTTGTGGAAGACTGAGTTGTGGGAAACCCGAATGGCACTATTGTTGTCACACTAAAGAGGAGTAGGAAATGAAATAGAGACACCCATATCAGAGAGGAGTCAGCGAAGCCACACGATTTCTGAAATAACGTGATCCATGGCACAATATCCTACTTCAGCAGTGGAGCGAGTAACAACATATTGTTTCTTGCTTTTCCAAGAGATAAGAGAGTTACCCAGAAAAACACAAAGGCCAGAGGTAGACTTGCGATCGCTAGCATCTCCAGCCCAGTCAGCATTAGCGTAAGCCCAAGGGGTTAAGCCCGAGGTAGAGGATAGCAAAAGACACTGATGGGGAGTACTACGAATGTAGCGCATAATACGAGGGTTGTCCAATATGTAGACCGAGGGGTAGAAACATACTGACTAACCACATGAACAACATGTGCAATATCCGTCCGAGTCACTGTAAGATAGACTAAGAATCCCACCAACTCACGATATTCTAAGGATCCTCAAAGAGAATACCATCGGAAGCAAAAAAATTGGCATATAGCTCAAGAGGAGTATCAATAGTTTTGTTGTCAATCAGACGAGCACGATAAAGTATATCGGCAACATATTTGAACTGTGATAAGAGATACCCCTTGGAGATGAGGCAACTTCAATGCCAAAAAAATACCAAAGAAAGCACGAGTGTTTCATTTCAAATTCCCAAAATAAATGGCATTTCACATCATCGATAGCAGTAGAATAAAAACCATTAATAATCATATCATCCATATACATTAAAAGAACCAGACCATGAGTTGTGCGACGGATAAAGAGAGTAAAGTAGTGCATACTAGGATGAAAACCAATCCGAATAGCTACATTCTGAAATCAGGCATACCAGACATGAGGGGATTGCTTTAAGCCATAGAGAGCATGACGAAAACGACAAACCAGTCCAGAAGGATACGAAAAGTCAGGAAGAGGACACATATAAACCTCTTCAAAGAGACATTAAGAAACGCATTTTTTACATCCATTTGATATAATGGCCACTGAGAAAAGGCGGCAACAGAGATCAGAGTGCGAACAGTGATCATTTTTGTGATAGGAGCAAAGGTTTTGTCATAATCAATCGCGTATTCCAGATAAAACTCCTTAGCAACTAAATGGGCTTTATATCGCTCCAAAAAACCATCGGGTCTTGACCTTGTAGACTCATTTGCAACCAATGAGATTTTTGTCATTCGGTAGTAGAACCAACTCCAGGTGTCAGATTTAATAAGAGCACGACATTCATGGCATCCACCCAATGGGGATCATTACAGGCTTCTTTGTAGGACCTAGTATCAAAGAAAGAGTGTATACGAGACAGAAAAGACTGATAGAATAGCGGAAAATAGGTGTTAAGAAACTAAATCTTACCAGTAGTTTGCGGTTTTTATAGAGAAGATACTGGTGAGTGAAGCGGATCAGTGGCCGCCAAGTCAGACTAGGAATACGGAGAGTTGGGAGTCGTTGGCGGAGGAGCTGCAGAGCGACGAGAGTAGGTCATAGAGAATGGAGAAACAGGTTTCGAGAGAGGAGGAGGAGGGGTTGTAGCTGAGGAGTGAGCAACAGAAATATTAAACACCTCAAGAGTAAAGGTATATTCTTCGACAAAACAACTATTGGAAAAGGGTTGATATGAATCAAATCCTCCTTGGTAACCAGAGCAGTTTTCGATGGAAGAGAGAAGTAGAGCAAACGCTCAAGATGTACATCTTTTTATGACTATATCATAACACCGTTAACCCTTCTGATTAACACCATGCAAAAAAAATAAAAGACACAACGGACACTAAGCTTGTTACGATCTTTCTTGGGGAGAAATACAAAATAGCTAGAACAGAAAGAAGGTTACTAGAAAACTAGAAATATGGAGAATTGAAGAAAGAGTAATTGTAGAAGAGTAGTGAACAGATTCTTTCCTTGAAATAGCAAAAAGGGAGCCATCAGCTACTAGGACTTTATCCTTACTAGAATATGTAGAATAAGAGTCAAAAAGAAGGAACATGTCAAATGATCAGTAGCACCAGAGTCTATGATCCAAGAAAGAAACGAGAATGTTGTAGATGCACTAGCTTGAATATCTGTATAAACAAAGTGTGAGGAGGTAGTGGAAGATGAGGACGGAGTGTCAAGCCTTGTCATTAGGCACCTGAGAGAGTACCAACGGAAGCAAAATCAGGAGCATCAATAGTAGACTCCAAAACATATGCCTGAGAACACACAGAACCCCTACCATGTCCACCTCATTTCCCAAGAAAGGGTCGACCATGCAAATTCCAACAAAATTCCTTCGTGTGTCTGGTCTTGTGGCAATAGTCACACCAAAGCAGTTCACGATCGACAGGACCACTGCTATCACTAAACTGTCCCTGACCAAGCTTGTCATCCCTTGGCATTGGAATGGCAGCGAGAGATGAGCAATCAGGAACCAAAGTATGCACCATAGCACTCAATTGACTCTCCTCTTGCTGAACACAAGCATGGGCCTCTCCTAAAGTGGGAAAATGAACCCATCCCAACACTTGCACCCTAATTTGACCGTACTCCATATCAACCTAGCCAAAAAATCATAAATGTGCTCTTTCTCTACCATTTACTGGAATGCGGTAGCATTATTAGTACAAAGAGCATGAAAACCCTGATAAAAGTCCAATTCTTGCCATACTCCACTCAACTCCGCATAATACACTGACAGGGAGCGATGATGTTGATCCAACCCACGAAGTCGCTTCCTCAACTCAAAGGCTTGAGCATTATTATTCTTTTGAGAGTAAGTCTGCATAGCAGCAAGCCAAACAAGATGCGGAGAATCCAAGAGCAAAAAGGAGTGACAGATGGTAGGTGTCATGGAATTGAAAAACCAAGTCATAACAAAAGCATTCTGAGTATCCCATTTCTCAAGGACTGGACCTTCGTCAGTGGGTTTAGGGACTGGGCCTTTAATAAACTTCAACATTTGCCTAGCAGTAATAACCAATGTAAAGCTCCTTGACCAAAGTAATTAGTTGGAATCATCCAACTTAACCAAACAAATATCTAGAGGTGTGTTATCTGGAGTCCAAGCCCGGCTCACCTCAAGTTTTGGAGCATCGGCCATATTAAACTACTACCGAACCTCAGAAAATGTCAAGATAATCAAAAACACACTGACGACACAAGGTGTGATGTACATGTACCAAAAAATGGAGTAGTCCAAATGAGCCAGAGGTCGCCAAAGAAAGAAAAACACCAAAAAATAAGATCTGAAAAACCCAAAATAGGTCGTCGGAGCACATCGTAGGCTCATCGATAGTTGACGAGCAGTGGAGAGGGGCTGCCAGTGGTCGGTGATGTTGGGAATGCCGGCGGCGAGGGTCAGAAGATTCTGGATGGCTGTCGCGAGTGACATGTGATGGCTGGATGACGTTCGCGAAGTCGCGAGGATGAAGTTCGACAACTGGGATGAGGTTCGACGATGGTGCTGAGGTTCGACGACTGATGCGAGGAGGTCCGGCGAGATGTGCGACGTTTTGAGAGGTGAATGGAGGCTAGGGTTTCGGACAAACTCTGATACCATGTAAAGTACGAGATGGAAAACCCCTCTTAGGGCTAAAAGTTTATTCAATGACTATATAAATGAGAGGTTACAATAAATACACTTACCTCCTTGGGGAATATAGAACTATGAAATATGTGCATAAAAGAGTTCTAACTTAACACTCTCCTTGTTTCATAGTAATAGTTTTGAAAGTAATAATTAATCAAATTACGACAAACTCTAACAGCAACTATGTGAGAGTCCACGCAACATACTACACCAGCAACAACTAAACCGAGGCCAACAACCAATCAACATAAGAAATAGCCCCACAGTGGCGAATAATCAACCAACAAAGAAAGAGACCCTATAAAAGAAAGAGCCACTGTAAATGGGATAACTCATAAATCCTTGCTTTCAACAAGGTTCAACTCCCTGGCCTCCCAATTAGAAGCATACAAGGGGCCTGGGCGATGATAATAAAAAAAGGTGACCCATCCAACCCAGTTGGTTCCGAGCCTTATCCTCTAAAACTACTCTATTTGTAATGAGCAATCAATCAGCTTTTAGGATTGGAAAAGGCAAACATATCTCTACTATACCACTGAAAATTTTGCAGTAAATATCTCACCAGAGCCCTATGGAAAACATCACCTACTGCACATAGAAGAAATAACATTGGAAAAGTGATCAAATTTAGCCAAGTACAATGGAGTTATGAAATCTGAAAGCAGCTATAATGGATTAAAGTGAAAATTTAAAAGTTTATGTACAATGTTTTATATGTAAATATAGTACCATATAACTGTAAGCACTACAGGGGGCATACAATTTGGGGAATATGAAATAACTTGTGCATTTCAGACCACTCTAATTTTGACATGGCATGTTTGTTTCCCATGATATTGACCTTTGCCATTCTTGAAGATTTTTCACATGTTTATTGTTCACTATTTTGCTTCTAATGTTCAGTGCAGCATGATGCTCATATACCATACGCATGCTGCTTAAACCACTGCATTGAAAGCAACAGCTGTCGTCATAAAAAAAAGGGAATGAAGAATAGAAGGGTTTAAAAGTGGATTTAATGGTACCATTCGCTTGTAGTTCTTCCAGAGAGAAGCAACTCCCAATTGATTCTGGAAGAAGCTCTAACTTGTTATTTGAAACATTCAAGAGCACCAACTGCATTGTCCAACAATACATGTCAGTTCCTGCAGCTTAACTCTTTAGCATAAAAGAGCTAAGTAAAAAAACAAAACTCAGAAAGCAAAATCATAGTGTGCACAAAAACAGTTATCAAATATCCCTGCGATCTTGCTCGACAAGCATTACTACAACACATTGGACTCTTATCAACTATTACTCCTCGGAGTTAACAACCCAACCATCAAGAGAAATCTAATGTCTAAAGAAAGAAATCACATGTCTTGAAAGATGTATGCAATGCAATCAATACAAAATTAATGCAAAATGTCTATACAACTACCACAGTCACCTTATCTATGCCCTGGAGTAATTGGTAACAAAATTACTGATAACTTAGAATAACTGTGGGAGATAAAACAGGAATTTGGGGTACCCTGAATGTAGTTACTTACATTGCGTAAGCTCCCTATGGTCTCAGGAAGGCGCGTCAGTAAATTTCCTGAGATGGACAACCGCTCAAGTCTCACCAGCTGACCCACTGAAAACAGGAAAGAGGAATCTGGTAAGAGACGACTAGAACACAGCTTTCTGCAAGAGACATCACCCACGGCAATAACCCAGACTAAATATGAGACTCTCAGTCAGAGAAGAAGAAATTACATTCATCAGGCAGAAAAATAATATGATTAGCATCAAGCCTCATAACTTTCAGATATTGAAGTTTCCCCACGTTTATGGGGAGGTGCTGAATTATGTTATCTGCCAAAACCTGAAATAGCCAAAAGTAACAAACATTCCATCACAGCATCACAAATATCAACTGAATATACATGCATACATTCTACAAATAGAAACTTTTTGATATCAGGAACACTCAATTGGTTCTATGTCCACAATCAAACAAAAAGGTTAAACCTACAATAGAATAAAAACACTAATAGGAGCAAATGAGGATCACCAAACATGATATTCAAAAAATATCTTGACAATACAATTAGGTTCAAGGATAAGTTCATAAATCAGCCAATTCCAATAAATGAACAAGTATAATCAGATCAGGTAAACAAGACACTTCTAGTCTTCTGTGTCTAACAGAAGCTCTGTACCAACTATATTTCTACTTTTAACTCAACAGAAGCTGCAACTACTGTAAGATGGTTTATGTATCATTAAATCCCCATCACCGGGGAATGGATCCTTATCATCAATTGTTATCATCCTAAATTCCCCATCTCTAGTGTCCTGAATTTCCCGTATCTAGTGTCCTGAATTCCCCGTCTCTGGCCCTGATCTTTTATACATCGTATCTAAAGAACTTCATGTCTTCTGGTTCCTCATTCGTGGGTTCTGGCAGCGGTACGACCAGAGACAACCCAACATTTGGCATTGTGTGTGCAAAGTGGTAGCTCTCAAACTCAAACCAGCATCTGATGTTAGCACCCCAAAGTTGTTATTTGTTACCCATGTGACACACGATGCTTCTTTTCAGTATCTGACTCTTTTTCTAACATGTAAGGCCAATATTACACCAAGATGGTGAGGAAAATCATCAAATTGTGCTTGGCTTCTAGCTGTTATTGCTTGGTTTTGGAATGCTGAAGGCCATCTGCTTTCATTGAACAACATACGGGCACACTAATTTCTCTGCTGTTTACTTTGCATAGTTCCATTCCAATTACCAATGCATCTCACAAGATAACAACCAAACCAATGAAACTTAATCTTGAAAAAAGAGAAAGACGGTAGCAATTATAATTAGGACTTCATTACTTTGAAAGAATTATATTTTAAATTGCCAAGATATATCTAAGTACACAGCACAACTGTATGGGTTCACTAATGCAAACCTGTGTTTCTTACCAGCCGCTGCAAATTAATTAATTTGCTGATCTCCATAGGAATGTCAACTGCATAAGCCACATCAATTGAACAAACAAAAAATAATGAGAATAATAAAATGATCAACAGTAACAACAAGAATCAGCTTTACCAAACGTCTTAGAATCAGCAAGCACCCACGTGCATGTGAATATGCAAATGTGTGCTTGTAAATCCAATACAACCAGTCGATTGTATCACCATCTCTGAATAAAATCAAAAGATGAAATCAGGTAATCAGAGACTGAAGAGTGCTACCTAATTTATTGTGAGTCAAATCAAGAGTCCGTACAGATTTGTCTAGGTCGAGAATCTCATCAGGAAATGTCTGTTCAAGAGAAAAGCATTTTGTAAGTATAAATTTGAGTAGTAGAAAATACACCATATAGCAGACGAACAAACAAGCAGATCGGAAATAAGTACTGAGCATCAAATTATTCATCAATGTAATTTATTTTCACTCTTCAATCAGGTTGCCAAGGAAATATTTCAAGGGGAATGGAAATAAGAATTACCTGCCAACCCAAAAAACCCAAATCACCAAAATCCGCTGGCTGTTAGTTACTTGAAGGAAAGTGAGAATACTCTTTAATTTATAAATAAAACACTCTCAATCCAGTTCAAAATACAGTTGCAAATCGGGATCCACATTTAGAGAGCATTCTCAATATCCTGATATCAGACTGGAGGGGCTATGAAGCTTAAATTTGACACCATATACAAAACATAGAAATGAACTATCCAAAGATTGTGGGCATTTTAAAATGCAAATATACAAAAAAGAAGTCCCACCAAACTGGGGTACTTTCGCACAAATTACAACGAACACAATCTGAAGCCACAGAGGAGCATTCACATCCTTAAGATCACACTCCATATCTATAGGGACATGCACACACACAACAAAACACACACACGCATGTGGGTCTTGGTGTAAGTAGAGAGTACACATTCGCATACAAGAGAGAGGGGAGGGGAGGGAGGGAAAGAGAAGATTTGGAACTAAAGTTACATGGCTACAAAGTGATTGATAGAGTGCAGAGCTTCTTATGGAGTGGTTTAGTCCAAAGGAAATAATCAACAAGAAGATCCCATTAAATTTACTTTGGAAAGGCTTCCCCATTTACCACATCTATCAAATTAAGCAAGTTAGGGGCTATGAAGCACCAACAAGCCTAACGGTCACCGTGACACACATGGGACATGCGACACATCCGGAGACATGTCGAGGTATGTAGGGGGCATGTCGAAATAGTTTCACTACTTTTTAAGATGGGAATACACTGCCTCAAGTTAGACACGGACGAAAGGAGACATGGTCGGACCCAAGTTATAACTCCAAAACTTATTTAAAGACTAAATTAGAAGATTAAAAAGTAAAACTAAAAATTTTGAGCCGATAAGACCCTTGTATAATTTATGGTTTTCAAAAAGTAAAATGGCAAGAATTGGAAATCTAATCAGATTTTGTTGTTTCTGAATACAATATTTATTGGAACAATGATCATGTATTTTCCATGTTCTCCTTATTAATCGTATCTCTACTTTTCCAATTGTCTTTTAGGGTTTAGGGTTTAGGATTTGAGTGTCTCATATCCATATCCATGTTTGTATCCCCATCCATGCTTCGTAGGTCAGGGTCTCGGGGATTCAATCATTGGACAACTTTCACTCAACTAAATAAGCAATTGGGGGATTCACTAATCTCACAGAATTACCTTCAAAGATGTACATTTTAATCCACACCCTGCTCGCCATTTTCCAATCGTTGATCATAATGATAACCAACAAACGCAATTTTCAGGCTTGAATGTGTAATTGCCATTATAAGAGACCTACACATTCTAGATCAGTAAAGAGTAGCACACAACTATGAGAAAAGTAGTTTACCCAAATTCTCATTAGAATGACACCTACAAACTCTAGTCCAGTAAAGACTAGCATACAAGTGTGGCCAGCGTTGTACATCATCCATGTCCAACTAAGCCATAAATTCCTTGCCGTAAATTCCTTCTTAAAATTTCATTGAACAAGTGACACAATGGAATATGAACGAAGACTAGATATTGTTATAGTAGATGAAAAGAAACATTTTTTAAATGCAAAAGAGAATATAAAAGAAGATGTAACAAAGGATTTATTTCATTTGATGATTTGATCCTTGTGTTGAGATTTAAGAGTAGGTCAGGTAGGTGAGGTGGATGGGGTAGCTGAAGTTCAATCAGTCATTGAAGTGTGGTGGTTGAACTTCAACCATAACCTTTGAATTGTTGTGGGTGAACTTCAACCATAACCTTTGAATTGTTGTGGGTGAGGTAGGTTGTCACGCCCCGTCCCAATATATAACCTGGTAAGGTTAATATTGTACGGTTTACATGACAAACACCTTTTATCACATCTCTATAAAAGCAATATAATTTTTTTTCTTTTTTAGAGACATTCTCACCACTAACATGCGCCATAAACACCATCACTATAAAATACTAACACCACAGCGGAAGACTTGTATGAATAACACCTCAAAGCATCTACTAACACCACAGCGGAAGACTTGTATGAATAACACCTCAAAGCATCTTGAATTACGAATGAATATATGTACATCAAGTCACCATGACACTCACAACTATACTCATAAACACAACACCAAAACCATAGTGGTAAAACAATCCTAAGTATGAAATAATCAACTGAATGAAATAAATAACAAACTAGCTATTACATCTTTTTCCTTCCGAATGCACTCGCTCAAACCTAAATGCAAACAAAGCCTACCAACGACCCGTAATGGACCACTACACTTTGTTGCCTGGATTTTAAAAAGAAAACCAGAGTGTGAGATGTAGAATTTCAAGTTTTGATATAAGAAAAACTTTCAAAATAATTTTTTGGCTGAAGCCAATCATTAAAAATCTCTTTGGTCGTAACTCATCTTTAAAACTCTTTTGGCCATAGTACACCTTTGTAAAACTCTTTTGGTCATAGCCCATTAAAAAGATTAATGCGTCCCACGCATAATTAGAGCGTCGCATGCACCCCTTGGCAGTTTGCCGAATTTGTTATGGATATTCTTCGGCTATCCATTGCCAAATTTGTATTCTGGGTATTCTTCGGCTGCCTATTGCCAACACCTTTTTGGATGTTCTTCAGTTATCCATTGTCAACCACCTTTAACAATGCCCGAAGGCCACCTTTGAAATTATGTCGTAAGGCCACATTTAAACATATGCCTTGAGGCCACCTTTAACAGTAAATATGGATATCGTACAATCGAAATAAAATACATCATGCACTCACATTTGCCTCTTAAGAGAATGTCATCGTTTATTTTTCAGGTGCTCACTGATTGAAATAACGAGACTAGGCGCTCGCCTAGGCGTGAGGCGAGACTAGGCGAGCCTGTAACGCCTCACGTGGTGGAGGCGAGGCGAGGTTACGGGAGGCGAGAGAGTAGGCGCGAGGCGAGGCGCCTAGGCGAGAGGCGATCGCTTCGTGCGCCTCAATTCGATTTTGATTTTAATTGCAAAAATATTAAACGATAGCAACAGAGAGGGCAATAGCTTCAGTAGCACAAGACGGAAGTAGTATTTGCAGCAGAGAAGAATCAATAGAGATGGAACAGAATGCATAAAAATTGAATCAATAGAGAGGGAAGCAGTATTAGCTGAAATCTGTACATTGTAGGGTGAATCAATTTTGGCATTGTATTGGCGGTGAATCCTACAAATTGACGGGTCTATTCACGATTTTGTGATTTATTCCACTCTTAAAATTGTAGCGCATGAAATTTCCATACCCTTTTATCTTCTTTTTTTGCCAT
>NMUG010001738.1:0-17228 GCA_002855965.1 Monotropa hypopitys | reverse complement strand
TTACTTATTATCCTTTTCGGAATTTAAATCCAAAATCAAAATCAAACATAAAAAAATCAACATTTTCATTCAAGGCTTTCATAATCTAAAATCAAAATCAATTGTTTTCATTTCAAAATCAAAAACCAAAAATCAGCATTGTTATTCAAATTCAAAATCAACATCAATTCAAAATGCATCATCGAAATTAAAAGCACAGAATCACTTGCATGTCCGCGCCATCTTTTATAATTCCTGAATTTACATTTTGCACATTTTATTTCTCTTGGCCGAGAATAATTGAGTTTTATTAAAAGGTTTGTTTTGAAAAATGAAGTACCGCAAGGGCGGTGTAGGGTGCCTAACACCTTCCCTACTCGTAACAGTAAATTCCCGAACCCAACTCTGGTTACGCAAATCAAAGTGGCTTTCCAAAAACGGTGACTTGACACACCATAACTCTATGTCAAGTGGCGATTCTGAAAAAGTTGGTTAATAATAGATTGTTTCGCGGTGAAGATTCGATCTATCATTAATTGAACTCAATTTTAATCCCAGATGTCAATTTTACTTTTCAAACAAAACAGTCGCATTCAAATCCAAGAAAAAGAGTACAAACTCAACCCCTCGGCGTCCCGCGCACAATCCGGGAAAGGGGGAGAGGGAGAGGGAGAAAATTTTTCCGGGAGCAACAACTGGCGATTCTGCTGGGGACTGAAGAGAATTTTGTCTTCTAGTTTTTCAAAACAAACCTTTAATCAAAATTCAACCAATTCTCGCCCTGTTACTAATGTTTATTTTGTGCAGTTTTTCAGGAATGCTAAAAGACCGTGGCGCGCTTGAAAAAAAAGTCTTTTAAATTCATTTCTCACCATTTGTTTTGCAGGGTAGCTTAATAAAAAATTTGTGAAGGACTCCCTTCAAATTTTTCAAAAAAAAACTTGCATTGTTTTTCATACATCATTTTGCATCATTACCCATTTGGAACGGAGGTCATGACCGCCCAAATAGATGTGTCCCTATTTTCCCTCGGGGTCCGAAGTAAACTGCCCACTGCCTTTATGGTGGGCGCTTCCGAAAAGGACACCCCAACCAAATCATCGACTCGAAGATGGTTTCCCTCACAGGGCCGGAGGTCTGAAGATTTGGGAGCCTTTAAACCTTACAGCCTGCATAGCCACATTTGCATATAGAAAGCCAAAAAAAGAGTCAAAGCCAAAATCCTGATTATATTATTAGGAGACATGTCATAATGAAGGGAGCCCTTCTTTGTTTATATCCTGTTAATATCCAACCCAAAAACTTTTTCAAAAAAAATTCAAGGTCGAAAGTAGATGTCTCTAGGGATAATGGCAGGCATACATTATGGACTTACAAAACGTTTTCATCAAAGATCCACAGTCCAAAATATTACCCCAGACTTCATGTCCGTGGGCAATTTTTGAATTGAGATCAGAAAAGTCCATATGTTACCATAATCCCTAAAGATCGTTTTCCTTTCATACAAAACTAAGACGAAGTTTTGTTTTGAAGGTACATTATGGCTCAGCAAGCCCATCTTCTATCCCCGACAAGGAGGATTACCCGTTCTATCTCTCGAGCAATGGCCAAAGATGCTTTGAACCATGTCCATGAGGAACCAGAGACAGTCCCAATGGAGGAATACCTAGCTGTCTGTAGGGATGTTGACAACCTCCAGGCCATGGTCAACACCCTGATGAGACAAGTTCAGTCAAGTGCCCACCCTGTAGGGGCCGGAACATCATCTCCGACAATGCCCGATACTGGGGCAGTACCATTTCAAGCGACATCGAATCACACCAGCTCTCCACCAACTAGGGCAATCCCAACATTACTAGTGGGAAGTTTACCTTCACAACCTACCACCGCACAGCCGGTCATCTCGGCTCAATCACTAGCTACTCCCATAACACCCAGCATGGCTCAAACTCAGGAAGATTTGGAAAGACGTCTGAGTGATGTTCCATCCTCAAACCACCCCCACCTAGTGCATAAAGTCCAGCAACTCGAAGAAGCCCTGAAAACCCTGCGAGGGTCTAGCCCGTATACCTCAACAAGTTTCGAAGACCTGTGCTTCTTTCCGGGGATGCAGTTGCCCCCAAAATTTAAAATACCTGACTTCACGAAATATGATGGGACCGGCAAACCTATGGCCCATTTGCGATTATATGCTGGAGCGTTGTGTGGATATCCCGATCCGGAGAAACTAATGATGCAGCTGTTCCAACACAGCCTCAAGGGATCGGCCGCTCAGTGGTTCGCACGGCTTGATCTTAAGCGTTTTCAATCCTGGACGGAATTATCCTAGGAATTTGTCCGACAGTATCGCCACAAAACTGAGATGGTCATAGACCGTCTTTTCTTAATCAGAATGAAGTAGGAGACAGCTGAATCTTTCCGATCGTACGCGCTCACATGGAAGAATTATGCCTCTCAAGTGGACCCTCCCCTGGCGGAATCAGAGTATGTCCATCTGTTTGTTCAAACATGCAAGGGAATATACTATGAGAAGTTCTGCACTTCGATCGGGCGGTCATTCAGTGAAATTATCCAGCAAGGGAAAATAATAGAAGATGGGGTCCAAATAGGAAAATATATTGATCATTATTCTCATAGCAGCGATCCCAATCCATCCTCTTTTCAGGCCAAGCGATTCCCCTTGAAGTAAACCAAAGAAGCCGAGGTCTCTGTCGTCATACCGACGCCTCACCAAAACAATCCTTTTCCTCCACCATCAAGACCCCAACAGAATTTCCAAAACTCTTACGCACCCCCACCATATTATCCACCTCCAGCTCCATATGATAACTCCTATCCAACATCCTCTTTTCCACAATCTCAAAATACCCAATCCAGGGGGCCTCAACAATTCCCCCGCAAGAACCAGCGAAATCGGACCTTCACTCCCCTAGCCATTCCAATGGCTGAAGTACTCCAAAGACTATTAACTTCAGGACACACCAGTTTGATTCCCGAAAGACCAATATCAAATCCTCCTCCTCCATATCATCGGGCCGAACGTCATTGCGCATATCATTCAGGGCAGTCAGGTCACGACACCGAAGACTGTTGGAACCTAAAGCACCGAGTCCAGGATTTAATTGATGCCGGGACTATCAATCTCGAGGATGCCAAGACCGCACCGACCTCTCAAATCACCAAGGGATTAACATGATAAGTCAGGATGCAGGCGCTCCAAATCCACGCCAACTGATCGGTCCACCTGGGACCTTGATTTTGATAAAGAAAAGATCCATGTCTGAAGAACCCGTCATTGCTATGTCAGGATATCAAGATTCACCTCCAAGAAAATGGAGGATTCAAGGCGAATGCTCTCGGGAAACAAATCCCCCAAAATTGTTCGTCTCTTTGCCATTACGATCAAAGGTCACGTTGCCCAGACCTCCCCCAGTACCGAAATACAGTTCGCACAAAATGCCTTTGAATTATGCCAAGCTAAACCAAGCAACTCAATCTCAAAGAATGTACATTCTAATAAAGCGGGAGGAATCCAAAACATACGAAGAAATCCCAGAGTCGGAATTACTCGAACTCATCAAGATTGTGAAAAGAGATGAATTCGATGTGTGGGTAGAACAGAAGAATTCGACCCATGATAAAGTCCCACCAAAGTTCTCGGAGAACGCATGAATGATCGCCAAATGCCTTCACAGAAATGGTTTTGAAAACGGCAAAGGTCTAGGGGTGAACCTTCAAGGGGAAATAGAACCAAGAAAGCTACCTTCCCAGCTTCATACATTTGGACTAGGCTACCACCCGACATGGGAGGAACAAAAACAAGTTGTAGTTTCAAAAGGCATCCAAAGAACAATCGAGGTCAGGGAAGAATTACACCAATCTCCCACATCCGCAAAAGTTTTGTATCAGTGGGATTCTCGAATACGACATTAGATCTAGAAGAAGAGTTTGTCTTACCCATATCCAGCATCCCCTCAGAGGAAGGAGATTCGATGACCGGGCTCGCACGTCTATTTGAAGAATTGCAAATCGCCGTCATTAACTCCCCTAAGGACAACATGACTTCTGATCAATCATCCAGCTCAATCCGCCCTACATATCCATGGGAAAAGATGACCAATTGGCAGGATTACTTATAAAATCCTATTTTGGCCTTTCTCTTTTATTTGGGGCACCGTTGTACAGGGTTGTGTTATAAGACCCTTTTGCCTCTTTTCGGTTGTATCTCATATCATAGCAAGCATGTATTGTAATAAGTAGTGTAATGGGTAGTGTGTGTGTGGTGGATGGCTATTTACTTACCTGTTGGATACTCGTTACCTACTTCTAACACTTCTCAAAAAAATATGTCTCAAAATTTGGGAGTGTTACACACTGTGTCCGGTAGTCCCTAAACAAGGCACTTCCCGTATAGTATGTCAATGTATTTCGTGTGTCAACAACGTAATTCGATCGCATTCCTTTCTTTTTACAAGTTTCTCAAGTAATAGATTCAAGGTCTAGTAGAGTAGTCCTCGTGGGACACATCCTCCATATTTGACATTCTTTCGGTACATCGAACTACTTACTTAGTTCCTTTGATCACTAGCTCAACCTAACCCAATCCAAGTGAGATAACCACCAAGACAACTCAACCTCAATCAAATGTTTCAAGACCAACCCTCTATCGTGACGGGGCTAAGGAAGGCCCAAGTCTACTGAAACACGAGGGAAAGGGACTTAGACACCTAAATTCCATATCAATGGCCACTTGGCAATATTATAAAACATACGATTTCCCACAAGTTCAAGGGGACTTATTTCCGTTTTAAAAGCTCAATGTACCCGAGTATTCCACCCACTCATCCTACGACATCTCAAATATCGCGACTGATCCAAAACACTATTGAATGTTCCCAAAGACATTTCGTCGAACGCTTGGAGACCCTAAACTCCAATGGCCACCAATCACCCTACAAGTCACCAAAACACAAATCGTTCCTCTCACGGTAATTTTGTCGAACACTCGGTGCGTCTAAGCCTCTATGGGCATTATATCAAACAACTAGTGGGCCCAAGATCACCACTTAATTCCAACGCAATGCCGCATTAATTAACAATATGAAATCTATATACACTAGGGTATCGACTCGACCCTATTTATACACACACACTTAATAGGAGTTAAGAATTTACCCACCGGAGCATCGCCGGAAATGTCGCCGGAAATGTCGTCGGAAAATGTCCTCCGCACCAACGAACCTATGTACATAAATGGAAAGGTCGCGACGATGAGAATACAAGTCTCTAAAGAATCAACATGAGAAACTCATTTTCAAAATCGACTTACACGAAATCTCGAGAGGATGGCGTCGATACTTAGGTTGCCGGAAAGCCCTCGTCGTATGGAACAATGTTTCTCCTTGCTAAATCTCCATCAGAAGCTTGAAGGGCCATCAATTTGTAGAGAGAAGGGAGAGCTCCATTAATGGAGGTTTAGAGAGAGGGAGAGGGTGGCTAGGGTTAGGAAATATGAAGGAGATGGGTGAAACTCGAACTCCCTTGGCCCTATATACCCCCACACGCAAAATATCAAGAATACCCTTCAGTAAAACAGAAAAACAGCGAATTTGGCCTTTACGACCGGTCGACGGTTTGGGCTCGACTGGTCGAGATTATTTCGAACACCTCACTGACATGCCACGAACGGTCGATGACGGTACAGTGTACCGGTCGACAAGGCCAATTTTGCACTGTTTTGGAATGATGGAATTTCCGAGAGTATTTTGGTCATAACTTCTTCGTCCGGACTCCGATTGAGACGATTCAAGATGCGTTGGATTTATAATGAGATTCTCTACAACATTGGTGAATAATGTATTTAAATTCATATAGTACCTCGGGGTCATAATAGGCTTAGAATACCCTCGGCACATTGCCGGAACAACCCAAGGCAACGCCAACTCACTACCGGGGGTTTTCACTACCCCGAACCGTCGAATTTCATTGAATGGGACCTAATATCAATCATAATGATATTTAAGAAATTATTTAAAATTCTAGGTCGTTACATTTCATACCCCTTACAAGAATTTCGTCCTCGAAATTAAGTAGGAAGGAAGGGGGAAACTGAAAACCAAACCACTGACCAACGAGACCAACGAATTTACTCCTCAATAAATCGAATCGAAATCAAAACTCACTTTCACCACCAATTCCTCAAGAGTTAAACTACACAAAATGCAATAGGATCTTCCGAAGGAATGCTTGGATTCGATACGGTTGTTCGAACGCTTACTCCAACATGAATACTACTTTGCTTCAACATCCTATGATTCGCTCGCGATAGTCACCATGCAAAGGCGCGTTTCACCACCAAGGAACACCCAACTCGAGAAAACCCGCGTACCATATAAAAGAATAAAAGGGACAACTCCCGATAAGGTATGGATACGCCGACACAAAATTTCAATTTGCCAAAGATATAAGAGAAGGAGAATCCCATAGGGGATTAATCTCCTCAAGAACAAAGACAAACAATCTTATCACGACAACATTTACAATGAGGAACGAATTGGTCCTACAAACTCACACGCAAGTAATTTGAGTGTCGTCATCCGCCACAAGCCAACAATCGCACTACGGGTACCCCGATACATGAGGATACGCTAAAGACAAGCCGATATGCCAAGGACACTGCTCGGGCAATGTCAGTGTTGTGTCCATAGTATGCCGACATGACAAGGACACGCTGAAGGTATGCCGATATGACAAGGACACGCCGAGGATACGCCGACACATGATAGGCACGCCGATACGCTGACACGGCTTCAAGACCTTTTACATGAATGCTTAATAAATTATATTTAGCGAGTATACGTCATCGCACCAACCCCATGAATGAACCGAAAATAAATACAACGCATGAATATGCTCCAAACTCTCGAGCCAAAGAATACACCATACCAAACACACACCCTAGTGTGGTAACCGTACGACCTTGATGATTTGTTTTGAGATTCCCCGGTCGATAGCTCTTATCAAACCAATTCACCACGTCAAACTTATATCACATAACCAAAAAAAATACTCACGCAACCATGCATTTCAAAATGTGCAAGTGTCAAGCCCAAACAACATGGCATGGCACTAAACTCACACCAAGTCTAGACTACAATATGAATTCGTACCCAACTTTCCCATGGTCAAACAAACACGCACTTCATTGGTCCACGAACGTCTATCCAATCATCAGGTAGCGTCCAATGCACAATAGTAGAAAAAGATAACGGAAGTCTCTTATCCAACTAAGATCTCGCAACCGAAAAGGGAACAATCGTGTTTCGATCAAGAACATCACGACGATAGAAAGGTAGTCTACCAAAACATAGTCCTTCAAACAAAGAGGATTTCCACCGGAATCAAAGTGAGACAACTCAACAATGTCACGTACGAGGAGTTCGGAACAAAACAATACACTACGTAGATGATCTGCGACTTGAGATGCAACTCAAACAAGAGACCACCGGGAATGTGAAAAGATTTCATCACATACATCAAGCAAGACGTGATTCAAAGAAATGGCATCCAAGAATCAACAAGTCTTAAAACTTACATTGAATGGAGTACAATTTGAATGAATGCTAACCAGGAGTCAACGATCTCCACACGATTATCAAGCCAAGCGCAACAAACACTAGGTACAAGGTGGACTCCGATTTAGGTCCAAAGATTATCAACCGAGAAGAATATCAACCTATGGCCCACATACAATAAAACACAAGGCTTCTTAGATTTTCCAAGACCCATTAACTTATGGCCGATGAAACATACGGTACAAGAAGTATGTTTCAAAGAAACAACCCAAAGGAAGTCGAAATCTCTTTCGTCAGTAGAGTCTCAACACCACATGGTGGATACACCACTTATACTCATAACACAACTACCAAAAAGATGGTCTATCAAGGTGAAAGAAAGAAATCTTCTGATAAGGATCGCACCGATCAAACCCAATACCCACCAAAGAAAGGGAGTCATAATACCACTCATAGAGATATGAAACAAATGACTCTACTCGTGTGCTCCCTCATGGCACACCTCATCAACCGAGTCAAAGAAAAGAGATGTCAATCGGCACAGCTTATAGGTGTCTACACAAGAATAGTCTGCATCAAGATAGGGATGGAACAGTTTCACGAGGTGGCACCAATCACTTGGAAGGGTTCAACATTTTCAATGGATTCACAAGGACGAACTTCCAATCCATACCTAGCCAAAAGGAACCCTGCGATGGTCTAACCAGTCAATAGGCGGTAAGGGACATGCCAATAGGATTCGTAACACAGAGTACATAAAACATCAAGGGTCCTACAACTCCCTACAAGCCAAGAGTTTGTACAAGAGGATCACCTGTGTCGCCAAACTAGGAACGATCCAAACCAACACACGTGTTCACGATATTCACAACACGACTCGCAAGGCAATGACTAATGTCATTCAATCAAGGAGACCCGAGCGGACACGAAAAGACAAACAACTCTCAAGGAGCATCCAAGCCTCCACATGAGCAACAAGCCCAAATTTCAATAAACGGATTTCCATGTCAAACTTCTCGTGACCAACCGGTCCAAGTCCATGCAAGGTAAAAATTCCAATATAAAATAATAAGTCGCATAAAAACTCAACTCCACGAACTAACGAACAATAGCATTACTAAGCCCCCAAAATCCAAAACAAGCACAACTAACCCAATGTCGCGAAGAGATATGACCAACGGGTCATACCCCTTAAAAGAAAAACACTAGAATATTTTGGAAATGCCTCAATATGTTCGCTAACAAAAATGAGAGAACATAAACTCGGATGAACCATAAGGTCTATTTCACCGACCACTATACAAGTGTCTGTACCCCAACATGGGAAGGCAACCAAACTTTGAGACAAAAGGGCTCCAACGGGTACTACCAGTCACCAGACCAAGGACAAAGTACCGAAGTCCTAACACCACATGCCAACAAGACCCAAGTTCCACCTTACTAATCAACAAACAAGGACAACCTCAACAACAATCCTCGAGTGCTTCCACAAATCTCGTCTTGCCACAATCACAGCCTCAACTCTGATGAAACAGAGGAGCCTAAGACCAATCAATAACCGCAAAAGTACACCATGATCACTAGGATCGAAGACACAAGAGCACCTAAACACCGCAAGACAGCTAGGCTTGCCACAAGGGACTAACACTCAAATCCCAAAGGATGGAGAAACTCAACATTCGTGGAAGGAGACCAACAAACGGGATACCTCAAAGACACAAGGCCATGATGCGATAGAGCACATAAAGCACACATACACGACCGAAGAATAATGTAATTACCAAGAGAACCCATGGAGACTAAGTGTATCCCCACGGCTCCAAGGTATTCGAATCGAAAGCTCTGATACCAAGTTGTCACTCCCCGGATTTTCAAATCATATTTTTTTTTTAAACAGTTCAAATAATAAACATGGGATACAACTACTTGCCATTCAGATATATTCAGTTGAATTCTCATTACATGATACATGGTACAATCAGGAACTACAAAGCGGAAGTAAAGTACAAATGCCGTACACGGCTACAACTGAAACGAAAGTACATCTACAAAACTGTATCTACACTACCCTGTACAGAGGAAGCCACTGCAACTGAGGTGGCAGAGTCCAAGAAAACCTAGCAGCTGACTCCAACTCCAAGTCCGTCTAGCCCTGCAACGCAGACTATAAAAAGGAAAAGAAAAAGAGTCTGAGAAAACAACAGCTGAGTGAGAAAACCCCTAACTACTACCAAGCATGCATATGTGGTACGTGCCTACATGTCCACAAGTAAAGTACCAAAATAGTAAAGAAACCAAGTGCATGTAGTGTAAACCTGACTCAAGGCAACCGTGACATAAGCGTATCGTTAACAAGTGTGTCTAACCAAAACCGCAACATCAAGTAAGCACAAAGGGTATGACATCCCAAGTCCAACCGGAACCACCTCTAGTCTCAACTCTACCAACCTTACCACTAAGGTCAATCCACTCCAAGGACCAACTAAGGATCCTAAACCATACAAAGCTATGATCTCCAATAGTAGCTCACGCCACGTAGTTCACTAACTACCATTATCATACGTATTGAATTCTTATGCAACTCGAATACTTGAGGTGTTTCTTTCTTCCCTTTCTATCCTTCCACTCAATGATCCCATAACATGGATTAACCACTGAACTCCTAATCAAGTACATTCCGGGTATTTCACCCTTTTTGTCACAATACTCGTTTATGTTTGTAAGTCCTTATCCGTTCTTTACAATGTGAGTCCAACTAGTCAACATAGACAATTACTATTCAAGGGACAACTAAACCAAGTGTCCACATAAACAAATACTACTCAAGGGACAACTAGACCAAGTGTCCATATAATCAAATACTATCCCAGGGACAACTAGACCAAGTGTCCACAAAGTAGGAAAGACAGGCATTTCAAGGGACAACTAGACAAGAGTCCGCAATAAATAAGATAAGTGACTCAAGGGACAACTAATCAAGAGTCCTCTAATAAATGATATAAATGTTCATTCTATGTTATCTAGCATTTAATTACGTTCACATTTCATTACTTGTTTCAGGATGTATCAAGTAAGGGAATCCCTAATCAAGGCATTCTAAAGTAAAGTGTCATCCGGATCCCTAGACAAGGCATCCACAAAGTATCAAGTTCCAGAACCCCTAGACAAGGCGTTCGATATAATCAGAGTGTCAAGAGGATCTATGAACAAGTCACCCATCTAATCGTAGTGTCAATCGGATCCCTGAATAAGGCATCCTATTAGATACGTTTCTGGATCCACAACCAAGACAACCCATCTGAATTTTCCCAAAGAACGTTGGGAGGGCTCACGATGCCTCCATTGTGCACAATGTCGTGGATGGAGCAACCATCCCAGGACCCCTGAACATGGCGCCCCGTATCAAAGTATCAAATCCCATATCATAGTCAATGTGTCCGGTAGTCCCTGAACAAGGCACTTCCCGTATAGTACGTCAATGTATTTTGTGTGTCGACAACGTAATTCGATCGCATTCCTTTCTTTTTACAAGTTTCTCAAGTAATAGATTCAAGGTCTAGTAGAGTAGTCCTCGTGGGACACATCCTCCATATTTGACATTCTTTCGGTACATCGAACTACTTACTTAGTTCCTTCGATCACTAGCTCAACCTAAGCCAATCCAATGGAGATAACCACCAAGACAACTCAACCTCAATTAAATGTTTCAAGACCAAACCTCTATCGTGACGGGGCTAAGGAAGGACCAAGTCTACCGAAACACGAGGGAAAGAGGCTTAGACACCCAAATTCCATATCAATGCCCACATGGCAATATCATCAAACATACGATTTCCCACAAGTTCAAGGGGACTTATTTTCATTTTAAAAGCTCAATGTACCCGAGTATTCCACCCACTCATCCTACGACATCTCAAATATCGCGATCGATCCAAAACACTATTTAATGTTCCCAAAGACATTTCGTCGAACGCTTGGCGATCCTAAACTCCAATGGCCACCAATCACCCTACAATTCACCAAAACACAAATCGTTCCTCTCACGAGAATTTTGTCGAACACTCGGCGCGTCTAAGCCTCTAGGGGCATTATATCAAACAACTAACGGGCCCAAGATCACCGCTTAATTCCAACGCAATGCCACATTAATTAACAACATGAAATCCATACACACTAGGGTATCGACTCGACCCTATGTACACACACACGCACATTTAATAGGAGTTAAGATTTTACCCACCGGAGCATTGCCGGAAATGTCACCGGAAAAGTAGCTGGAAAATGTCCTACGCACCAATGAACCTATGTACATAAATGGAAAGGTCGCGACGATAAGAATACAAGTCTCTAAAGAATCAACATGAGAAACTCATTTTCAAAATCGACTTACACGAAATCTCGAGAGGATAGCGTCAATACTTAGGTTGCTGGAAAGCCCTCGTCGTGTGGAACAATGTTTCTCCTTGGTAAATCTCCATCGGAAGCTTGGAGGGCCATCAATTTGTAGAGAGAAGGGAGAGCTCCATTAATGGAGGTTTAGAGAGAGGGAGAGGGTGGCTAGGGTTAGGAAATATGAAGGAGATGAGTGAAACTCGAACTCCCTTGGCCCTATATACCCCCACACGCGAAATACCAAGAATACCCTTCATTAAAACAGAAAAATAGTGAATTTAGCCTTCACGACCGGTCGACGGTTTGGGATCGACTGGTCAAGGTTATTTTGAACACCTCACTGACATGCCACGACCGTTCGACGACGGTACAGTGTACTGGTCGACAAAGCCAATTTTGCATTGTTTTGGAACGATGGAATTTTCGAGAGTATTTTGGTCATAACTTCTTCGTCCGGACTCCGATTGAGACGATTCAAGTTGCGTTGGATTTGTAATGAGATTCTATACAACATTGGTAAAGAATGTATTCACATTCAGAAAGTACATCGGGGTCATAATAGGCTTATAACACCCTCGGCACATTGCCGGAACAACCCAAGGCAACGCCAACTCACTACCGAGGATTTTCACTACCCCGAACCGTCGAATTTCATTGAATGGGACCTAATATCAATCATAATGATATTTAAGAAATTATTTAAAATTCTAGGTCGTTACAAGTTTCCACCATCATAGGTTTCAAAACTTCTAACTTCAAGCCCAACCTAGATGCAAAGAATGTAGTGAGAAATGAATGTGATGCTCCAGAATCAATCAACACATTAGCTAAAGAACCATAAACAAAAAACATACCCCACACAACAGAAGTGTCAGGCTGTGGCTACTGAACTGCAGGGGGGTAACCACTGGAATAGTATAGGCTCTACCCCGAGCAAACTGACTGCGACCTTGACCATCCCGATGTCCAGATGACTGACCAGGAACTGAGGTACTGGCACGATCTGCTCTAGAGCTCTGGCCCGATGAAGCAGGACCAATCTGCATATGCTGACTTGGACGAGTCTGCTGAATCAAACTTATCTCACTGCAAACACCAGCCTTCGCAGGACATGCAGTGGAGATATGGCCGGATTGGCCACACTCAAAGCAAACCAACAAGGGACATCCGGATCGGTAGTGCCCTGGTTGATTGCAATGGTGGCAAAAAAAACTTCCTGCCTAGTAGAGAGTCTAGGACTTGCAACACTGGCATGTGAGCCCTGTCCCCTAGAGAAACGGGAACGCTCATGATGCCTCTTCCTCTCAAAGCTACCGGAAGAGAACTGGATCTATACAACTTCTTCCTAGGTTCCCAAACACGAACCTCCTTGGGATCCTCTTTCTTCAGCTTGATTATTCTGGCACATTCTACCATGTCCGCAAAATTCCTAATCCTTTGGCTCATCACGAGATGCTGGATTGAGGGATGCAGACCCTTCTCAAACCTCTTACACTTCCTTTCTTCAGAACTGACCAAGTCAGGGGCAAACCTGGATAACGCCTGGAATTTGACAGGATACTGGGTAACAGAGATGGAGCCTTGCTCCAACCTCTCGAACTGTTCTCGGAGATGATCACGGTAAGACTCTGGGAAGTACTGACTTTCAAAGATGGTCTCAAACTCCGGCTACGTCATAGCACCAATCGGATCCTAGGCAACCAAAGGGTTATAGTCCCCAGAAGCTCTCAGTGCATCACGACGAGCCTCGATGATAGAGGACCACTATTCGTTGGCTTCACCGATGAGCTGATAGGAGGCGAAGGAAATCCTCAACTGATTCTCCTGGATCCGCAGTATGTTCAGGATTTTCCAAACTTCTGATAACCAATGATTTGCTGCCAATGGATCCCCTTCTCCACTGAACTTGGGAGGATCCATACTGCGGAATTCTCGAAGGGATTCAATGGCATGGTCACTCTATGCCTCTCTAGGAGGTGCCATTCCACGGCTCGCCTCGGCCATGGCTGCAGCAAAGTCTCGCATGAACTGATTTGGAATAACTAATCCCTCAGGAGAAGGCACAACTGGAGGAACCTCATCAGCAAAGTCACCATGTTGGCCGGTGACTTCCTGACTACTAGCATCATGGATAGGGAGTCCTCGACGTCCCCTTCCTCGACTAGGTGCTCTTTGTGGACGCATAGCAACTACAGAAAGAAGGATGCCAATGATTAGCCAGAATCAAGACTCATACCCTACAACAGAGTAGAATGGACTGGAACCCACCATGACCATACAAAAAGGGGTCTACTTCTCAAGAATGTGGCAAAGACACACTAGACATCGTCTACTGGAGTTAGACTCACAGGAATAGCAATACCACTACAGGGTCTACTAGGGGCTCAACACCACCCTAGGGTACACCAATAGATTTAAAGGAAAGATGTCACATAATTAGTTTCTTATAAAAACACATGGTTCTTATGCAATGCAAACACACTCCAAGCACATCGCATGAATGAAAATTTTCAAAACAATGCACCCATTGAGACCAAATGTCTCCCCAAAGGCCTAAGTTTTCGAATGAAATCTCTGATACCAAGTTGTCACGTCCCATATTTTCAAACCATATTTTTGTTTTGAAATATAAAAATGACAACAAGGACTAATAACTTTAAACCATCTACCCATTCAAAAGTGTGGAAAATAAAGAAGGGTAAAGGGGAATGCCATACAGACACACACACCACCACACAAGGTTTAAGTTTACAGTCCAACCAAAATAAATTATTACAGTCCCGGGAACATAAAATTGAAAACAATTAAAACTAAAGGAAATCAACTGAAGATACCCAGCAAGATGGAATCCGAACTCTAAGCTCCAAGTCACACAACCGGGTCGGAACCTAAAAATAGAGGTTTAGGCAAAAGCCTAGTAGAGAGAGCCTATACCCAAATATATCCCAAGTCGGGACAAAAGATGCGAGTGCAAAAATAAAACATGACTGCATGCGATGAGGACCATTTTATAGTTCAAAACTATTTTCCAAGTTCCATCCAAAAGTTTCTTTCAAAAATCATTTCCAAAGCCAATGGATTTGTTTCAAAAGCTCACTTGACGAAATCAAGGAGAAACATTTCCTTTAAAAATATCTTATCTCAACCCTAACGAAATTAAGGGAGGCACAACCACATTATTTAGATTTTCATTGAGTTTAGGCTTGTTACCTTAGGAAGGGCTCTAGTGGTCCCCCATTGTGCAATGTAGTGAGTGTAGTCCACTCAGGGAATGAAATTCCCGTATGATAGTATAGCCAACTCAATTCCTCATTATGTTAATGGTCAATTTAAAACATTGATTTCTTATCCGGGATTAGGACATTTTCACCTCCTAATCACCCCAAATGACCAAACATGACTTTTCCAAAATTGACATTCAATTCCTTCAATTAAAATGTTTATAAGGTCATAAGACCATTTTACCATTATCAATTTCAATGATCAACCCTTCAATTACAACATTTCCTCAAGACCCAAAACTAGGGTTTTATACAAATTGGGGGTTTTAGAAAATCATGAGGGGTTCTTGAAATTGATAATATATGGGGTCAATTAAGACCCGTAGCAACTTAAACACTTAACCAATTTGGAAGTAATTTGACCCACAACATAGGACACGAAATTTCCTCATCCTAACTAGTACATAGAGGGAGAAGAAAGCAAAACCATCAAGAAACATAGATGGGATAGACAACTCTACCTTGAATGGAAAACAAAACACAAACTTGCGAAAACCCTAGGTGATGGGTTCTTCACAAGTGCCCGAACAAAGTACACTACGACGTAGCCCTTGAATTCCTCTTTAATGTTTGTGAAGATTAAAATCTTCAAAGGTCCCTCAATCCCTCACAAATCTAGAGAGAAATGGGAGAAAGAGAGAGAGGGATGTGCTACGGTTGTAGAGAGAGGGAGAGTGTTCAGATTGAGTTAGATTAGGGTTCCTGTCAATATATGTGTGGTCAAAATGGGAGTATAATGACTCAAACACCCTTAATGAACATTCCCAAAAGTAGTCTGCCGACCTCATATTTCGATATGTAGCTGGGCTACATATCGATATATAGACTGAACTGGGCAACCTTATTGAAGGATGTATTTCGATATGTACTGAGGTACATATCGAAATACAAATCTTTCTGCTTGATTTTAACAAAGGAACATATCGATATGTACTTAGGGCATATCGAAATACAAAGTCTCATTATTTCGATATGTAGCTAGGGCATATGGAAATAAAAGGTGCTCTGACCAAAATTAACAAAGAGACATTTCAATATGCATGGGATGCATATCGAAATGCAAGGCTCACTGCTAGAAACCAAGGGAGGAGTATTTCAATATGCATGGGAATCCATATGGAAATACAGCACAATGCAACTGTATATCGAAATGCATTTCATATCGAAATGCATGAAGGGGACATATCGAAATATAAAGCTCTGTACCAACATATCGAAATACCGACATTTCAAAATACCAAGGGCTTATATCGAAATGTTACAGAAGAAAAGGGGAGAAGAGGGTTGAACATATCGAAATGCAACAAGGGGCATATCGAAATGTAAAGCATTTCGATACACACCTAAGGCATATATCGAAATGAAAGACAAAATGGGGGACTTTCGTGTGGGGCCTCCGGGCCTCCCAACACTCACCCGAACCAACCTAAACTCAACCAATCACAACCAATGGACCCCAACGAAGGATTATCTTCCACGAATTTATGAAATACCTCAAAATTCAAATAATTTGGGATTCAACTCAACCAAATCCAATTAAATGGAATTAAAACTCCAACAATTCCTTTATGAAATTCTCAACCGTTACATGCGTAACACGGGAAATAAAATACTAAGTTTACTACAATATATTACAAACCCAAAATAAAACTTAAAATGTCTTGAAAACTATCTCAGAGATAACTACACACAAACAACAAACACTAACTACTTACATCTGCCTTTATTCTTCCAATATGTATGACGGTCTACCGATTCTGAAACTAATCATCCTCACCTGAAAAATATTATTTTTCATAAACTAGAAACTCGTATGAGTGACGTAACACAGAAATACAGGTTGTATGCCATGGATATGTATAAAGGTACAAAATAATACATTAATTTCTAAAACATAACATAGATTACATGTTAAGTCATAAAAACATAACTAAATCATAAACGTATGCCAAAACCACGAATACCATACTGATATCATAACAGAGAAATATTGATGCCATAA
>NMUG010001737.1:0-17230 GCA_002855965.1 Monotropa hypopitys | reverse complement strand
TTGTTTTCTTCTTAGTTTACCGGAAATATGTGTCCCATTTACTGGAAATTGGAGCATTAGACCCTCTTGCATTACCAGGAATACAGTCCCCAATTACTGGGAATTCATGCCTTGGCTCCCCCTTTCCTTCTTGCTTTACCAGGAATATAAAATTCCTTTACCGAAAAATGTTAAAGGGACCGGTCTCTGTAAGTATTGGGGACCATTCTCTGTAAGTACTGGGGACCAGTACCCGGGCCATAGTTGGCCTTCTATCTTGAATTTCCAGGAATATAGGTCATGGCTTCCTTCTGATGGAAATTGGAAGCCTTTTCTAGAAATTGGCACCCTTGGTGCTTCATTGATGCTCTAGCTTCACCTCATGGCTCGGGATGGTAACGAAGACTTCCGAACTCATCCGAGGATCACTAAACAACCTAAAAACATGAAAACACTAGAAAACAAAGAAAATGTAAATATAAATAAATAACTAAAGATGTAAAACAAAAAGGGAAAGAAATAGACACATAAAAACTACAAAATAGTGTGTCTATCACACACCCTAATTTATCGTTTACTAGTCCTGAGCAAACTCATACTACGACTCGATCTAACTAACAACAAAAAGTAAATGATAGATCCTTTGAACCTCTGGGCAGCCCCAGTAGGAAGAGTAGGGTCTCATGAGAGTTTTTAGGAATGATTACCCATAAAACATAGCAAACTACTTTTACATGGCATCCAAAACATGCAAGTAAACTCAAAATATAAGAAAGAACATGGATCCTTATAAGAAATGTATACAAACAAAGTTCAAAAATGCTAGCAAATATAAAAACAAGTCATGGCACTAAAATTTAACGTGTGTGTGCAAGGCTTTTCATCGCAAGTGAGACACAGCCCAAAAATCTATCTGAACTAAGTCTCGACTTTAATACTCGTCGTGTCATACACTCATCAAAATAAGACATTTGAAACATGGGTGCATACTCAAACTCTCATATGTGTGGGTGAAATATATGTATAATGAAAACAAAACATTCCACATATTGTGACACGAAAAGAAGCTCTATATATAAGTGGATAGATCTCACGGCTAGGAATGCATAGCAAAAGGAAACTATGTTTTTAATTAACATGCAACAAATGATTGTCGACCTATAGCATCAAATAGGTCTTTCTCCGGTTATAATGTAAGGTAAGAGAATGCATCGGACACGTATCGGGCTAAGGGTTTACTTTGAATGCTTGAGAATATGCATGAACAAATGATAGAGGGCAAATCAATAAATGGGACCCTCGTCAACTAATTTACTCCTCTATATTCTTTACTTTTCAACTACATCTTATTCATTTTTTTCTATTTCTCAACCTCCAATACATCCCAACAAACTGAAGATCATATATTTCTTCTATACATATGAATAGGTGAACCCCGGATTTATTTGGTTTCCAATTTTTAAAATTTTTATGATTTTTCTAGGGGAAAGGTACACCAACAATGAAAACATCAACATAAACTACCTTATATCTCTAAATACAACTTCAATATGATCACAACCATTCTCAAAGCAAAAATATGTAATTTCAAGGCTCAAAACAGAAAATGGTTTATGTAAGGGGCTCAAGTGGGCTAGCAAGGGGTAATATGCAAGAAGGAATGAATCGTTACAAAAGATCAAAGACCGCCTAAAATCCTTTCCTAAGGCCAACAATAACTGTGCATGCCAACACAAAATATATAACAACGATAGTGAATTCCCAATGCTAAACAACAAGAATAATGATACCGACAACGACTAAGAATTGTTTTTGTGACAAAAGAGTTAGCTTGACACCACTTTAAGAAAAGATAAGGCACTAATCTCACTTGGACATAAGTCTCCACTAAACTAGCCTTCTAGACAATCGAGGTACGACTTACAAGTGACTCAAGTCTGTTTTTACGTGAAGTGTAAAGAAGTTAAAAATTAAGTGCCAAAACAAGTTCTTGCAACAAGCTAGTAAAATGACCTAAGATGCCACCTAAAACTCCTATAAAAGGCTCAACAAGTTACTAGTCATGTCATAGAGTTTAAAACTCACAAAATCCCAAAATTCATGCTAAAGTAATTCACTATCTACACTAACAAATTTGTCATATGGATGAAGCGAGCTATACTTTTCTCCTTGACTCAGAAAGGCAAAATAAAGGCAGGCGGCTACACTAGACCGTGAATTCAAAAAAATTAATTTTTAAGACTCTAAAATGGGACTAAAAACATAAATAAACAAAAAATATGACACAAGCATAGAAACATGCGCTACTCCCCCCAACTTAAATTGTGCAATATCCTCAGTGCATAAGACAGTAAATAAAATTAAAGAGAGCAATGTATTTCCGGGGTGGAATGTCAACCACCATATACGCCGACCAAGAAAGGTAATTTAGTATCATTACCTCAAGTTGTCGTCAACCAAGCTCACATGGATCAAAAGGAAAGAACCCTGCAAAACTAAAATGCCAACTACAACTACAAGAGAAACAATTAGTCCAAAATTAATTGCTAATGATAGACAAACGTGCAAACACTGATTTTATTTAAAAATAGTACGAGTTCTCACGTGACTCTCCACGAGTAGTATTGTTCTCCCCGCTATTCTCACTTCACTAGTGTACTAGAGAAGGAAATCTCTCGGTATTTTGGGATAGGTCATTACTCAATAGGTTATGTTCCTCAATTGTTGAGAAACACTTCAATCGTCTTTCACTACCATCTTTACTTTACCGGGATAATCCCAGATAATACACAACTAAGGAGAGAATAAAGTGTGGCTATACCAGACCATCCATAGCTGCTCGAGCATGATAAATACTATAGGTATCCCAACCTCCAAGGATTTATTGTCTCATAGACATTATTTAGGTATTTTTTATATTTAACATAAAAAATAAAGGTGCAAGAAATAAAAGAAAATAAAATTAAACAAAAGAAAATAAAAAGAAACTATACAAGAGAGAGGTGGTAATAACCGAGAAAGCGAACCTCCAATTTGGAGGATCGCATTGAGATGATGGCCTCCTGGGTGTCGTAGCACGTGGTGAACCATCTCACCCCCATTCGAACATATTGAAACCGCCCAAACCAAATGAATAGATACTTGGAGTATAAGAGGGCTTGGCGGTACTTAAAAAACAAATAACCAACCACCCTACCACCACGGATGGCATTGGTTTCCAAAGAATTGACCATATGGATGGAACATGAAACATAAGTCGTAAGGAGTCGGTCAATGCCAAGAAAATCAATTTTTTCTAAGGCAAGCATAGGAGGTGGTGGTAAATAAGCACTAAAAATGGTAGATACTTGTGCAACTAGTGATGAAAGCTTGGCCCCAAAGATGGACTCCACAAGAGGTGTCATGAAAATAGGTGCAACATATGCACACTCGATGGGCTCTTGGGAAATACTAGGCATTTTGGGCTCAATGACCAAAGTGCCAACAATATTTACACTCTCACCACACCTAAAGTCTACCTCTAGCTCCTCAACACTCGAATCATAATAATAACTCACCATTTTCTTTTTAGGAGGAGTGAGAGGAGTGTCATTATCGGGCTTGGGGAGCGACCCCATCATGGCTTTGACCATTAGGATGGAATGAGAAATCCACACTTCCGGATGTTCTAGGGTTGCAACCTCCTAGGAGGTAAGGCATGGCTCCTCCAAGGGGTCAGTGAGTTTGGCCAACTCAAAATATGGGACATCAAAGTCAACTTGGCATTAAGAGTTAAGGGACGTGATATTGTTGCAACTTTCAAGAAAGTATTGCAAAGTGACCACTAAAGAAGATGGGTGTGGTGGTTGGGACTCAAAAGTTGCCTCCGGAAGACAATGGTCATGAAATCCCACACGTGGCTCTGAATAATTAGACTCGGGAGGAGCCACCACAATATTTTAGGGAGCATTATTTATATTGTAACATTGGAGAAATGTTTGCAATGCATTGCATGGGAACTTTGAAGAAACACTTGCAAGGTATCCTCCAAAGTAGCCGTGGATGGTGGTTTGCATGAACACAGCTCCTCTTGGGATCATTGTCTTGGGTATTGGTTGGTTGGCTCCGAATGGTAGAGTTGTTGTAGAGCCATTACATCGTGGTACGAGTATGAGGGGGTGGTAGTTCTAGGTAAGACTTACATTCTCGATAAAAGTTTAAGTGGTCATGCCATTATTGGCAAGATGGATCTGGGAATGTAGAACAGGACTCCCAAATTTGTTGATCCATGGCTTGCCAAGGGTTTGAATAATCAATCATGGAATAATTTCCAGAAGCCATGGTCAAACAATATCTCTTTTTTTGTTTTTTATTTTTTAAAACAAAACAAGAAGAACCAAAATAAAAGGGATATATATGGTGGGACAAAAGAAAATTTCTAAACTAGCAAAAACTCAACTCAAACAATACTTCCCTGGAAATGGCACCAAAATGCTGGTAGCTATTTCCCGCGTCATTGATATTCAATGGGAACTGCTATCCAGACATTAATACTTTATAAACACGAAAATAAACACTCTAACTAGTAAAGTGATTAAGTCCGAGGTCGATCTGCAAGGAATTGACGGAGTTGAGATATTTTGCTTGGTATAGAGGTTCTAATTTGTAGTAGAAGCGGTAGGTCGCTAGCCTTTGTTTTTTGTTTATAAAACCTAAAGAAACTAAAGTATAAGACAAAAAAAGGAAAACCAATTAAACTAAGTGGAATGGCTACAGGGGTTCTAACACCTAACCTAGGTCATGCTAGACTTCTCCAATATCCCATAAAAACACGAAGAAGGGATCACGGTATAGGACATCCTCTGGAAAGTTTGGCTATCAAGCACATGTCACGGGTCAATAGATGGCACGGAGACTAGAATTTGGTTCTCTAGGCCAACTTATACCTTGGGTAACATAACTCAAAGCACGGAGTGTACATGGCACAAACCGTCAAGGAGGTTAACGACCCTTGGCTGGACTCAAGACTACAATTCTCTTAGGTGATTTTCTAGAGAGATTGGATCAATGCGACATTTTGTCGAATACCTAGCGGGACATCGCTATAAGAATAGGTTATGCCAAGGTTCATTGTCTACGGCCCATCAAATAGATTAACACCACTAAGCTAAGACCCTAAGACATGATCCTAGTCCACTCTAGGGGGACTTCGTTTACTTACATTTTGTCGATCAACTAGCGGGACATCGCACCAAGCATGTGATGTGCCATTATTCATGTCTACAACCCATCAATGTGATTAACATCACTAGACTTATACCTTAGGTATGAACTCCATACACCCTAGACCACATTAATTAAGCCCAAAACATGGAGCAATCGATCACAACACAAGACTTGGGGTACTAGTCACCCCATGGCCAAACCAAGGAGGTTAGCCCTCTATTACACTACCACAAGCATAGAAATGCCCAAAACACAAGCAAAACTAAGCATGGAAAACAAAATACAAAAATTATTAAAAAACAAGGCATAAAATAAATTACATAAATGAAGAGAGGGAGGAGAGCCTTACAATATTATTGAAGAACTTTTCTTCCCAAACTGCATGGAAGGTGCTAAAAATGAAGAAAAAGAAGAAGAAAGATGGAGGGAGGTAGAGAAAGAAGCTCTCCCTCCTCCAAACCCTAAAAAAATATACAAAAAACATGTATCCCACGAATTAGACAAGAGTATATATACTCCTGACCCAAAAGAATTACAAAAATGCCATTAATGAAGTGAATCTGCCGAAAATCGCTAGGAGGGACTGGTCCCCGGAGGTACGGGAGACCGGTACCCGCTGCTCTAAAAGCCCACTGCCCAGATTTGCCTTGTTTTTTTCTTAGTTTACTGAAAATACGGGTCCTATTTATCAGAAATTGGAGCCTTGGACCCTCTTGCATTACCGGGAATATAGTCCCCAATTACTGGGAATTCGTACCTTGGCTCCCCATCTCCTTTTTACTATACCGGGAATACAAACTCCATTTACCAGAAAATGGTAAAGGGGTCGGTTCCCATATGTAATGACCCATCCCAATAATCATTTAAATTAAAATGCTCAATCACAAAATACCAACTCTCAAGATAGAATAAACCTCAATAATTCCACTAACCACATTATACCACAAGATAAAATTTATGAAAACCTCGCAATAAACTTCAAGATCATACATCACCTCTTAACATAATGTTTCACAATATAAAACTCCAGGTATGATCAACTACTATCCAAAAACCAAACTCAAGTACATCGAAAGATCAATGCTCAACTAACCCAAATATTACAACTCAAGACCCTACAATCATAAAACCAGATACAAGGCTACAACTGCCTAAATAAATCCACAATAACTAAATAAGCCTAACCAGGCTAACATCACTATCAAAAGAAAAGGCTAAAAATACTAGCCAATATAACCACCTGCTAAGATAACTGAAACACCCACTAAAGGAGCTCAAGACACTCCTAGCTCAATAGCCATAACAGTATTTCATAAAATGAGAGAACAAGTAAGCAAAAGTACGAGTAAATAGGGCATGTACAAATTCACCTTTTTACTTGGGTTGGTTTCCTTTTTGATTAATACTACAGATCTGCCATAAACATAAAGAAGATAAACTAAGTTTCTGCTGAACATTAGAGGTTTCTGCCGAACTGAGCTGCTGGCCTAAAGGAAGGTCAGACTGCTCTGGCCGACTGGCCGAGCCCCTGGTGACACAGTGACTGAAGGCCTTCTGTCCAGAGGACACTGGCCGGTTGGTAAAACTAGCAACATATTAACCGAAGGATTTAGGAGCCTTCTGGACCAAAGGGTCCTTCTGCCGAACTATGGCTTGGCCGAGCGAGGCCTTGCCGAGCTGATGGTGTACTAGTCTGCGGTTGAACAGAGGTTTCTACCCGGGCTGAGATTTGCCGAGCAGGTTTTGCCGAGCAGAGGCTTTCCCGAGCAGGGGTTCTACCGAGCAATGCTCTACCGGGCAACTAACCTTGCCAGACTACCAACCGAAGGCACTAGAGAGTTTGGATCTGTGCGGGAAATGGTGCTTCGGTACAACGGTTTGGTCGAAAAGGACAGTAAGGTGGTTTGCAAGACTCTGGGCTGAAAGCTCGAGCTGCTGGCTATTTAGCCGAGATCAAATAACTGAAAGAGTTTAGAGGCGGACAGTCCCTTTGCCGAGCAGAAGTGCTCCGGCATATGGGAGGTCGGCAAGTGGTACGGGAAGGTCAGGCATACCTGCCGAGATGAAGCAGCTTAGCCGGAGGGTTACGGGTTCTGTCTGAACTGACTTGGCCGAGGGCCGAGTTGCTGAACATAATATTAAGGGTCTGGGTTGCAGCGGTCTAAGCCAAAGGAAGGCTGCCGAGCAAGCTTTAGTGCGGCCAAGTCATTAAATGGACTTGCCAAACAAGGGGGAGTATATCTTTATGATAAATCATGACCGGAGGACTAAAGGGTTTACTTGAGTTGCAAGGACTGTTCGGATAGGCTTCTGCCGAACGGAGCACTATGGGGGAAAGCTGGTCCGGACAATGGTTCTGTTGCTCAACTGGAAGGTTTGGCCGAACTGGTGCTATCGGAACAGATGGTCCGAAAGGGCTCCTGCACTACAGAAAATATCCTAAGTGTTGGGCCTTGCCGAACAGGGGGACGTCGGCAACAAGGGTTCTCTCTCTAGAGTTGTGAATGCAAGACTGAGTTGGTGTGAAAAATGAATGCTCCAAAGGATGGTTTATATAGGGGTTCGGAAGGGGTTTGGGGTGGTAGGTGAGAGCATTTAATGCTTGATTGAAGGTTTCTTAATCCTGCCGAAAAAACCAGGGACTTGTCCCATCAAGGTCAGGTCTGAGCAAGACTGCAGGTCAGTCTGAACCTGCGACTGACTTGTCCCATCTGTGTCAGGCTCAGTCCGGATGGGACTGGACTCTGCAGCTCAGCACAACTGCTGCCGCGCAGCTGGCACGGGTCTAGATCGGGGCGGTCGGTTTGAGCGGCGAGGTTGGGCTGGTTTGGTTGTGCGGCTGGGCTGGTCCGGACTAAGCCGAACAGCTGGGCTCACCCCCTTTTGGGCCTTTAGCTCACTTCTTTTATTTCCTAAGGATTCAATGTTTTAATACTAACCCAAATGGTCTTATACTCCAAAAATATTTCTAAGAATTTTATTAATTAAGGAAATCCTATTTAATTGGGACAGGGTCTCACATCCTACCCTCCTTAAAGGAAGTTTGGCCCCCAAACTTGAAATAACTTATTAACGAGAATTGATAGATATACCTTATTTGAATAATTCTGGGTACTTCTGGCGCATATCGTCCTCTTTCTCCCAAGTGGCTTCGTTTCCAGACTAGTTCTCCCACCACACTTTAACTAGAGGAATTATCTTGCTCCAAAGCTTCTTCTCTCGTCGATCTAGAATCTTGACCGGCTTCTCTTCGTAGGATAGATTCTTCTCAATTTCGATCGTGGGCTGCTCCAAGACATGCGATGGGTCTGCTATATACTTCCGAAGCATAGAGATGTGGAAAACATCGTGCACGTTGGCTAGCTCTGCGCGATAATGTTAATCGATATGCGAGTGGACCGATCCTCTCAATAATTTTGAATGGACCAATAAATCTGGGATTCAACTTCCCTCTCTTCCCGAATCTGACGACGCCTTTCATCTGTGATACTTTGAGAAATACCTTGTCACCTTTTTGAAACTCCAATTCCCTGCGATGAGTGTTGGCATAACTTTTCTGGCGATCCTGGGCTGCTTTCAGCCGGTCTTGGATAGTCTTGATCTTTTCTGTGGATTCCTGCACGATCTCTGGTCCTGTCAATTCTGCATTCCCGACTTCCATCCAACATGATGGCATTCTGCATTTCCTCCCGTATAGCACTTCGAATGGTGGCAGGGCTATGCTTGCTTGGTAACTGTTGTTGTATGCGAACTCGGCTAGTGGTAGGTGCTCTTCCCAGCTTCCTTGAAATTCCAGCGCACAGGCTCGTAATAAGTCTTCTAGCGTTTGAATGGTCCTTTCTGATTGGCCGTCTGTCTGAGGGTGAAAAGCTGTGCTGAACTTGAGTGTTGTTCCCATTGCCTTCTGAAGAGATTTCCAGAATCTGAATACGAATCGTGGGTCTCTATCGAATGTGATGGATACTGGTGTGCTGTGTAGTCGAACGATTTCCTGGAGGTAGGTGGTCGCCATCCAGTCCATCGAATAAGTGTTCTTGATTGCAATGAAGTGAGCCAACTTGGTTAAACGATCTACTATGACCCATATAGCGTTATTCCATTTCTTCGAACATGGTAATCCTATGACATAATCCATAGTGATATCCTCCCATTTCCACTTTGGAATAGGTAATGGTTGCAATAATTCGGCGGGCTTTTGACGAATAGCTTTAATCTGTTGACATTGCAGGCATCGGCTGACGTAGTTGGTTATGTCGCGCTTTATTCATATCCACTATTAAGATTTCTTAAGATCCTGGTACATCTTTGTCTGACCGGGGTGAATTACGAACTTTGAGTGGTGGCCATCATCCATGATCTTCTTCTTGATTCCTTCATCATTGGGGATGCACAAACGATTCATAAATCGGAGAATTCCATCGGTGAGGGTGAATTCGCTTTCTGGAGTGATTCCTTCGCTGACCTTCGTGAGCTTTGGGTCGTTCCTTTGTCCTGACTTGATTTCTTCTAAGATAGGCGGTTCTGCAATGATGGTGTTAAGGTGTCCATGCTGTAGACAATCGAGCTCCTTCTTTCCTTTCCTGCTTAGGGCATCTGCGACAGTGTTGGCTTTCCTAGGGTGATATTGAATGTTGAGGTCGTAGTCTTTCATCAGCTCCAGCCATCTTCGTTGCCTGAGGTTCAGCTCCTTCTGGGTGAAAAGATACTTCAAACTTTGATGATCGGTGAACAGGTTGTAGGTGACTCCATACAGATAGTGGCGCCAAATCGTCAAAGCGAAAACCACTGCGGCTAGCTCCAAGTCGTGAGTTGGGTAGTTCTTCTCGTGAGGCTTTAGCTGTCAGGAGGCGTAAGCAATAACTTGACCTTGTTGCATTAGAACACATCCGAGTCCTCTGAGTGACGCATCGCTGTAGACGTTGAAGTCTTTTCCCTCCTGAGGTAGTACAAGAACAGGTGATGTCGTCAGTCGCTTCTTTAGTTCCTGGAAACTTCTTTCTCTGGCTTCTGACCAAACAAATGGTTCTCCCTTCTTTGTTAGTTCCATCATCGGGGTTGCAATCTTTGAAAAGTCTTTGATAAATCTTTGGTAGTAGTCGGGGAGTCCAAGAAAACTACGAACTTCGGTGATTGAGGTTGGCTTGGGCCATTCCTGGATTGCTCCTATCTTCTGAGGGTCCACTGAGATTCCACGTTCGTTGATGATGTGCCCGAGAAATTGAATTTCTGTGAGCCAGAACTCGCATTTGCTGAACTTGGCATAAAGCTTCCTCTCCTTCAAGGTCTGCAAAACGATCGACAGGTGTTCCGCATATTGCTCTTCGTTCTTGGAGTAGATGAGAATGTCGTCGATGAATATGATTACGAAGTCGTCGAGATAGTTGGTGAAGATCCGGTTCATTAAATCCATGAATGCTGCAGGTGCATTGGTGATGCCAAATGGCATAACTAAGAATTCGAAATGCCCATACCTGGTACGAAAAGCTGTCTTTTCCACGTCTTCTGCCTTAACCTTAAGCTGGTGATATCCTGAACGTAGATCGATCTTTGAGAATACTCTGGCTCCTTGAAGTTGGTCGAATAGGTCGTCGATTCTTGGTAACGGGTACTTGTTCTTGATAGTGACTTTGTTTAGCTCCCTATAGTCGATGCAGAATCGCATTGTCTCGTCCTTCTTCTTGACAAGCAAGACTGGTGCTCCCCATGGCGATGAGCTAGGTCGGATGAAATCTTTATCTACCAGTTCCTGGAGTTGTGCCTTCAATTCCGCGAGTGCCATTCGATAGGGTGCTTTGGATATTGGTTGGCTTCCTGGAATAGTCTCGATACTAAACTCTACTTCTTGATCAACGGGTATTCCTGGCAAGTCTTTGGGAAAAACATCAGAGAAATCACGAACTATGGGGATATCGGATACTGAACGAGTACTTGGCATTGTAGATAAAATGCTGCAAAGGTAGCCTTGACATCCTTTCTGCAAAAGTCGACGCGCATGAGCCATGGACACAAAACATGGGGGTGACGTGACTCTCTCTCCTTCTAGCTTGGTGTCTTCCTCTCCGAGTCCTACGAAGATTATACACTTCTCCGCGCAATCAATCTTAGCTTTGAATAGGGACAATCAATCCATTCCAATAATTGCATCGAAATGGGACATAGCTAGAGGGATAAAATCGATTGAGGTACGAGCTCCATTCATCAGAACGTCGCAATTCCTAAGAACAGATGAGCATACAACTCCCTTGCTCATGGGTTGAGATACGAGCAGGTCAAATCCTAACAGTTTAAGATTTCTACAAATTTTCTGAGAGTGGGATTTCGAAACGAACGAGTGAGTACATCCTGAATCAAATAAAGCATAGGTAGGAATTCTACAGACAAGAATTCTACCTGCTACCATGGCTTCGTCATTGCGGGGATCTCCGGGGACTAGAGCGAAAGCTCTTCCTTGACACTGGTTCCGGTTGTCATGATGGTTGATTCTTGGTGCGCCCACGGGTACAATGTTGGCTCCCGTTGCTGGCTTTGGACAGTCCTTCTTGAAATGGCCCTCTTGACCACAGCCGTAGCACGTTAAGGGTGCTCTGATTCCGTTGCCTTGATTTCCCATCCTTCTCTGATCATCTCTCCTTTCTCCAAAATATGCCTTCTTTTGTAGAACAGCGCTCCTAGGTGCTTGGTGTTGCCTCTTATGCTCTTGGTAGCGTCTCGTTTCCTCAACATCATGCTCGACCAACAGGACTCGATCCAGAACGTCAGCATAAGTTGATAGTTGAAGGGGTCGCACCACCTTCCGAATCTCTGGCTTTAATCCATCTTCGAAGCATCTTGCTTTCATTTCTTCTTATGCCACTAGGTATGGAGCATAGGTAGCAAGATTTATGAACTCGGTTTCATAAGCAGCCACCGTCATTATTCCTCGTTGCTTCAGGTGCTCGAATTCCATCCTTTTTGCAGTCTGCATTGCCCTAGGCATAAACTTTTCTTGAAAAACCTCCAAGAATCTTTCCCAGTCCATCTCCGGCTCCACAGCATTCTTTAAGTTCCACCAACGATTTGCTTCACCTTCTAGCAGATACGAACCGATTTCTACCTTCTGCTGATCAGAACATCTCAGCAATCGGAAATTCTTTTCCATGGCCACAATCCATTCATTTTCTCTTACGGGGTCCATTCCTCCCTGGAAGGTAGGGGGTTTTAACTTCAGAAATTCCTTTACCGCTCCGAAATTAACCACTTGCTCAATTGGATCCACCAATGCTTCTTCTGCGGGGTTAGGCGGTTCGTTTACGGGTCCTGGATGGTTGAGGTACTGATTAAGCATCTCCTGTTGGGTCTGAACAGTCCCAGCTAACATCCTTACCATGTCGTGCAATTCTGCTACTTCGTCGTTTCCTTGATTGTTGTTGCGAGTATTAACCATTCTGCTTCCGAAAAGATTTTCAGTTAGAGACATGAAAAGAGATTGTTTTAATTCATAATAATGATGAAGGTTCATCATGAAACAGGAATACTAAACATGCTAGATGATAATTAAGATACTAATAATGCTACTCGTCATCCGAGTAGTTAGGCCACTCGTAGGGTGGATAGACCCACTTCTCACGATCTTCGTCAACGACTTCTTCGTTTTCCTCATTCTCGCTTGGATCCTCCTCAGGGTCTTCTTCATGGTTATTCTCCAAATTGAGGTCATAGCCTTGATTGTGCCACTCCATGGGCTCTCCCTCTTCTTTAGCTATTTCTTCTTCAAGTGGTGCTTCATCGTTATTGCCATGCAAGACTCGGTTCCTGGCTCCCCCCATGAGGTATTCGAATTCTCAATCCTGGATAGATGCTCGTGCTACTGCACAAGCTCGTGCTATCAGCTGCAGGTGATAGTTAATCATTCCCCAAACTTCTTCTTCAGAGTTATCTTCAAAGCGTACCGCTACTTGAGCTACGAGGTCAAAAGTGATTGTTACCGAATCAGCGTGGGCATGTTCTTTAACTTCTTCGCTTACTATATAGACATCTTCCACTTCCTCGGGTGCTTCTGGAGGTGGTACTACCTCACGATCACTTTCCGAATCACTGCCCGAGAAGTCACTGGTAGCATAGTCGCTGCCACTGCTAGACATAGCTAAAATATGCAAGCGCAACAAAATAAGTCTATCTCCAAGGGTTAGCAGATATTTCTAACGTAACTAGTGAGTGCCTTGGTCCTAGCTCTGGGTTTGTTCGACATCCGAAAACTCTTGCTCTGATACCACTGTTGTCACGACCCAATATCACATGAGTCATGACCGGTCAACGAGCAAGCTCGCTAAAGACCCTATTAAATGAGTTTAGGGATTCATCGAACAATTTTAGATAAGTAAATTGCGAAAAGCGTGAATTAACCTAGAGAGTGCAATAATACCCACAACATTTCATTAATTGATTGGATGATACAAAACGGACCCCATGGGCTGATACATGAGGTAGTCAACAACAGAGATATATAAAGCAACTCCAAGAGCTCTTACTCCTGCTCTTCAAATCCTGTAAAGAGTTTTAGAAAAACGCGTAAGCTATAAAGCTAGAGTGAATTTAGTACATGGCCAAATTACAAGTTTCATGGACAACCAAGATCATTTCCTGAAAGTAAATCATTTCAGATAAACATAGTATGGGTGGCTCAATAGCCTCAAAAGTAGTATCATTGACCTAATCCGGTCATATCAGTTTTTTGGCATCTTCCATACATGATCCTGCAACAAGTGCATATTGATTGCTTTGGGTATTCCACCCAAATTGTATGACTGTCAGCCAGTCTCATCAAGCCAACAAATTATAGCCTCTACGATACCAGAACAATGGGAGCTACCCCGCAATTTGCAAAGTGGTATGATATCATCCAATGACCATCTGGTTTGGTCCCAACCTTATAACCTGTCCCTGCATGCATGGTATCTGACCCTGCCCCCAGGATTCGAGCTCTTATCTATTTTTGACCGTATTTTATGGCCATGTCATGTCTGTGCCGAGAATCACATAAAATATTTTCCACTTCATGTTTGTCCATGTAAAAAGGGGTTTTCACAAGTTCTTCTCTTCATGTTTGCAAGAGTGATAACATAATAGGTTTTCCCGGCTCAATAGCCATAACAGTATTTTATAAAATGAGAGAACAAGTAAGCAAAAGTACGAGTAAAGAGGGCATGTACAAATTCACCTTTTTCCTTGGGTTGGTTTCCTTTTTGATTAATACTCCATATCTGCCATAAACATAAAGAAGATAAACTAAGTTTCTGTCGAACATTAGAGGTTTCTGCCGAACTGAGCTGCTGGCCTAAAGGAAGGTCAGACTGCTCTGGCCGACTGGCCGAGCCCCTGGTGACACAGTGACCGAAGGCCTTCTGTCCGGAGGACAGTGGCCGGTTGGTAAAACTAGCAACATATTAACTGAAGGGTTTAGGAGCCTTCTGGACCGAAGGGTCCTTCTGCCGAACTATGGCTTGGCCGAGCGAGGCCTTGCCGAGCTTATGGTGTACTGGTCTGGGGTTGAACAGAGGTTTCTACTCGGGATGAGATTTCCCGAGCAGGTTTTGCCGAGCAGAGGCTTTCCCGAGCAGGGGTTCTGCCGAGCAACGCTCTACCGGGCAACTAACCTTGCCGGACTACCAACCGAATGCACTAGAGAGTTTGGATCTGTACGGGAAATGGTGCTTCGGTACAACGGTTTGGTCGAAAAGGACAGTAAGGTGGTTTGCAAGACTCTGGGCTGAAAGCCCGAGCTGCTGACTATTTAGCAGAGCTCAAATAACTGAAAGAGTTTAGAGGCGGACAGTCCCTTTGCCGAGCAGAAGCGCTCCGGCAGATGGGAGGTCGGCAAGTGGTACGGGAAGGTCAGGCATACCTGCCGAGCTGAAGCAGCTTAGCCGGAGGGTTACGGGTTCTGTCTGAACTGACTTGGCCGAGGGCCGAGCTGCCGAACATAATATTAAGGGTCTGGGTTGCTTCGGTCTAAGCCAAAGGAAGGCTTCCGAGCAAGCTTTAGTGCGGCCAAGTCATTAAATGGACTTGCCGAACAAGGGGGAGTATAGCTTTATGACAAATCATGACCGGAGGACTAAAGGGTTTACCTGAGTTGCAAGGACTGTTCGGATAGGCTTCTTTCGAATGGAGCACTATGGGGGAAAGTTGGTCTGGACAATGGTTCTGTTGCTCAGCTAGAAGGTTTGGCCGAACTGGTGCTATCGGAATAGATGGTCCGAAAGGGCTCCTGCACTGCAGAAAATATCCTAAGTGTTGGGCCTTGCCGAACAGGGGGACGTCGGCAACAAGGGTTCTCTCTCTCTAGAGTTTTGAATGCAAGACTGAGTTGGTGTGAAAAATGAATGCTCCAAAGGATGGTTTATATAGGGGTTCAAGAGGGGTTTTGGGTGGTAGGTGAGAGCATTTAATGCTTCATTGAAGGTTCCTTAATCCTGCCGAACAAATCAGGGACTTGTCCAATCAAGGTCAGGTCTGAGCAAGACTGCAGGTTAGTCTGAACCTGCGACTGACTTGTCCCATCCGTGTCAGGCTCAGTCCAGATGGGACTGGACTCTGCGGCTCGGCACAGCTGCTGTCGTGCAGCTGGCACGAGTCTAGATCGGGGCAGTCGGTTTGAGCGGCGAGGTTGGGCTGGTTTGGTTGTGCGGCTGGGCTGGTCCAAACTAAGCCGAACAGCTAGGCTCACCCCCTTTTGGGCCTTTAGCTCACTTCTTTTATTTCCTAAGGATTCAATGTTTTAATACTAGCCCAAATGGTCTTATACTCCAAAAATATTTCTAAGAATTTTATTAATTAAGGAAATCCTATTTAATTGGGACGGGATCTCACAATTTTAGTTCTCTCTTAATGTTTTGGAGTGATAGTGCATGTGTGACTATTATTTGGTTCTCCCTAGAAGTGGTATTTGGGTTTCCTGTCTTGTTGGATGGTAATGTAGAGAAAAAAATGGTTTTGGGTCGAGAGATAGAAGTGTGGTGATCGCTTTTGTTGACTTAGAACTTGGAATGTGGAATTTGGTTTGAAATCATGAGTTTGGGAGAGATGGAATAATTTAGTTGATGGATTGAAGTACCGTGTGTTTTCTTAAGAATTGAGGACGAGAGTTAGAATTGTTTTCTCAAGAATTGAGGACGAGAGTTAGAATTGTTTTCTCATTTGGGTTGAGGTTATGGGAGGTGAATCGTGGCTTGGGAAATTCTTTCGCCTTGTCTTGGTTGTGGAATGTGGTTGGCGGGCGTCGCTCCTTCTCGGCATAGTGAATTTCTCTTTGCTTAACCCTTGCGGGATCGATGAGTGGATGCCATTCCTTGGTTGCTTGTTGACTCTTCTACTCTCGTAGATCAGAGTGCTTGATCGATGGTCTCTGCCATCATCGTAGAAGTGCTGTCGCGTATCCTTGTCGTTACTGGGATTCCTTGATTTGTGGTGATAAGCGATTGACTTCTAGTGGTTCTCGTTTGGCACTTGTTGGCGATTGCGAAAGCTATGTGTTGTTCGGAAAATCTCCTTACTTCTTGTTTTCCGACTCTTGACATTGCAATTGGCTATTTCCATCTTCTTATCGAATGTTTGTGGTACGTCTGCTGTAGTGGCACTTGTCGTAGTGGTGACGTGTTGTTCTTCTCGCGCGTAAGGAATCATCTACTTCGTAGAATTTGCTTTCGGGAATCGTATCTTTGTGTGGTACATTCTTGTCTTGCGGGGTGCCTTCTTGTATTCGTTCTTGTTCACCATATCGTCGTACGAATCCAGATTGTTGTCGTATCCGTTGGCGCCGTGTCCATTTGTATTTGGACACTTCTGTTCTGCGATGTTGTCTCCCTTTGGAGCCTTGTTTGAGAGTGTGTTGTGGGACTGGCTTGTGGTTGGTGTGATCAGTGAGGTAAAGTTATTTTTGTGTTATGCAGATGTGTTGCGAGTGTTGGGATAGAATGTGTGTGTTTTTTTGAAGTCGACTGCACCGAATTGGATTGTGGTGCTGGTTGGCGTGACCGGTGTGCGTAGTCCATGTCATGTGGTATAGAAA
>NMUG010001736.1:0-17230 GCA_002855965.1 Monotropa hypopitys | reverse complement strand
GTAGGAGGCCGGACGGTTAGCGGTCGGAGATCCAGAAGTCAATCCCCCCATCTCGTGAACAGTACCCACAGGGGGTATTTATAGGGAAATGTTGGCTTGGGGCTCACGAATGGTGAGTGTGCCGCACGTCACGGGCCTAAAGATGGGCCTGGACGGTTGGTGGACCGGGTTGAGTCGTACGGACGGGGTATTATAGTGAATTCTCCACGACAAAGACAGAAGGGGAACCCTCCGAATGAACCGGTCCGTTCGGTAAGGAATTAGGGACGGCGCCTATGGCAGCCGAAGGGTACATTTTGAATGGCATGTGTCGGTCGAAGCGCGGACCCTTCGGTGTGTTGGGGGTCGGCCAGGCCGACTCGCTGATGTTTGGTTTATGTGGTCTTATTTCTTCCAAGGGCGCGGGTCCGGTCACCACATAAACATAAAACTCATGCCAAAAACTCTAAACATCATAATTTCCATGAATCTAACTCATGATTTTGCTATGTTTTTTATCCTAAAACCATTTTTTGTTAAGAACTCGGTTTATATGATTTAGCTACTCATTTAACCTTTAAAATCAAAAGAACTTACAAAAGATTGGAACCAAAGTTACAACATAACTCTATATATATAGGGCAGGTTCCATGAACCAGTTAAAAGAACCAATATTAGACCGTAATGATTAATTGAACCTCTTATGAGTCCCACTGCGATGATCCAAATCATTCATGTTGTTCAAATCGATAAAATACATAGTCCTGCAAAAATTCAGTTCAATCGGATATTGATAAGTACTTGATCCAAACAGTTCCACATAAAACATGACAGGAACTGGCGTTATACAAAATTATTTGGATCGAGCACGTATCGATATCTGATTGAACTGAATTTTTGCAGGACTATATATTTCATCGATTTGAACAACATGAACTGTTTGGATCATCGCAGTGGAACCCATAAGGGGTTCAATTAACCATTACAGTCTAATATTGATTCTTTTAACTGGTCCACGGATCCGTTCCATATATATATATATATATATATATATATATGCAATAGCAAGTATTGAAAGAAATGGCATATTGGACATGTCTTTCTTATTTGAGAGACATGTGCTAACATGACAGCCTACTAATTTGACTAGGATCCCCTCATTCACTCCCTATCTTAACTACTATCAACCTCCCTCCTAATATTCTTATGTCATACATCACACTATAATGCATCCACGCTAGTCATTAAAATCACGTTTTACACTTTCTGTTTATAACTTCTGACTAACCAATAATTGTTTTTAGTCTTTATTTATTTAACTAATTTCTAAATAATGAATTAAAATGATACGGGTGTTACAACAAATGCAAAAACCTTGTTACATTGGCTTTGGAAGTATTTTTGCCCTCCCCATTCTTTGCTATGTTAGAGTAGCCCATTTCTTCTAATACCCTTTGTTATGTACATTCATCCTTTACTTTAGCAAATGAAAAGGGGCCTCTTGATTAAGATCTAGAGCAGCCTCTATTACCAAAATTCTTATTCTTAGACCTACCCTGAAAGTCAATGCTTCATTAGATGAGTTCCTATGTGTTCATCTTTTTTGCGACATTCATTATTCACAAGAGTAATAGAGACATCATCAAACTTAATAACTTATTTTCCATACATTGAAGTAGTACACATATGACCGTATGTATCATGCAATAAGTTAACCAATAGCAGGATCTTATCCTCATTGATGATTCAACATCTAAATTCTGAAAATCAAAAGTGTTTTATTATAATCGTTAAGATGGTATGAAAAACAACATTTTCTTCTTCTAGTAGATATGATTCTCTAAGTTCTTGATCATGTATTTATCCTCGACGTTCTTCCAAATATCCTTCGTTGACGTTCCCTATATAACAAAATACTTTTGATTCTTTGCTAGACAATTTGATCATTACCACAAGCTTGTCAATTGAGCCAATCTCATTCTTAAGCATCATATCATTCAAGTCGTTTCTCATCTAGAGTAATATCCAAGTCTTGTGGACGAAAACATTCATAATCTCGCACTAGCACATATCAAAGTTATTTGAACCATCAAACTTCTCTGCCTAGCCAAGGGCATCATACAAGTCATGCCATGTCACCAACATTTTCCAGTGTTTACTTACAGAGTTAGTGTTCATGTTGACCATTGTGGTTCTGCCCATCATCATCCCCAACTCCATCTCGGACTCCGTAATCACTCCATGGTAGCATAGATTCAAACAAGACAACCAATGCATTTCTGTTTGCAACATCACGGGGAGCACGTTGGTTGGCAACTTGGTCACCATTCTGTACCTCCTCTCCCATTCTTGGATCAACCAGAAAATTTTGCAGGTTATCAGGTGGCATTGTTGGCACAGAATCGGAAAAATCAGATACCAATAAATGACTATACCTGACAGAAGCAAGAAACATCCACTGGTAAAAATTGGAGTACTTGAAACACGGTAATCAACCACCAAAAGCAAACTAAGTGTGTGCCACCCATACATGTACTACATTCCCTTCCTATACTGTCATGCATGATAGTTTTTTCCTTCTAAAATTGTTGCTTGATAGTTAAACGTACAAATTCTCAGTAATCACAAACTATACAATAGAGCAGAAAACATATCAACAAGAACGCTATAACTCTAGCCGAAAAGAGTAGGCTAAACGTGAAATGTGAAGGATACTTACTCATTTTTCTCTGATGGGAATGCTTCTTTCCTTACACAAGCCCAGTCCAGAGCGTCACTGGTACTAAGCTGTAGTGTTTCAATCACTAGTGCAGATTTCTCAAGTAGCTTCTGTAGATCAGGTAGCCTCCAGATAACATAGTTCCTTTCAACATATATATTAATCAGATGATCCAAGGATGGTATTCCAATTTGATCTGATCCAAAGTAGCTGTGCTGGAGTAGGTTTCTCCATGCCTGATCCTTCAAAGGTACTTTCGCTACCAACTTTTTCAAGACTGGAGGATGAAGCATTAAAGCCTGCTTCAAAAGATCAGTTGCCGTAGCTTTTCCCGACTCCATGTCAGTATCTTTTGAGCTTGACTCTAGCTCAAGATAAAATCGACAAACGGCAAGGGAAAATGAAAAATTAGGAAACAACCATAAGGAATTATCACGCCTATATTCATCAGAGAAGTGTTCTAGCCACGTGTATTCCTCTGCTCTCAAAGAGAAATAATCAATGCAAAACAAGGCCCCCTTTGGATCATCTGAATCCAATAAAAGCAATAATTTGCAAATTTCAAGTGCAGAGCGATGGCACCCACGCCTGTCCATGTTTTTCATGTGAGCAAAAAGTGCGGCAAACAATGGCCTGTTAGTTTCATGGCTATATTTCAATTGGCAATTTCCCTGCAAGGGGCTGAACATAGGATGCCAGGCACATTCCAAGGCATATAGACATTGTGCAATACAATCTGCAGACTTTTGATGTTCACCCGAGAAGCTAAAATACACCGCCATATTTAGCAGTGAATCTAGATGATATGGATGATGCAACAGAATACTTGCTATACCATGCACATCATGTATTGATCTAGCTGCTTCAAATGCTCTATGAGCTTGGCTATATAAAGATGAGTGCACATACCTACATGATGACAACAGATAATTTAGAGACACCAAAATGTATTGAAATTGGAAACTGGCAGGCAGTGAAGAGCAATGCATGTGACATTCGTTAATCTGCATGTTAGGGAACACCATAACTCCAAATATATTGCGCTCCACAACTCCTGATGGTGACAAATTAGATACACATCAAAGTCTAAAAGTGTAACACCCGTCTTAGAAAATTTTCGGTTGCAATTTAAATTTATAGCAAGTTTAATTATGTTTTTAGATTAAATATGTGGATTATCATGTTAAAATAAGTTAATTGAGTTAATGTGAATGTTGGGTAAGGAAAACCTTAAAAAACAAGGTTAAGTGTGCGTTAAAAGATATGTGATTTAGCTGAGGGAATGGGGATGTGTGAAATCCATATCAAAATGTGATATATGAACTATATATCGAAATGAACTAAAAGATAATTGAAATATGAATCGATATGAAGAAATTACAGGTGTTGAGTATTAATGAAGAGATGGGATTTGTTTGTATCTAAAATTAGTTGCATACTCAAACGGTGGATGTTGTATCCACATAGTAAACTCAGAACACTTTATAGAGAGAGTGGAACCGAGAGTGCAAGAGAAGAGGAGAATCAAGGAATTCGTGGGGTTTGGTTTGGGATTTAGCTTGAGGATTCAACCCAAAGCTTGGAAAGCTCAATTAATCGGGTAAGATAAGTTCAATTTCCTCTTTGGTGGTTGGAATTCTGGGATTATAAGAATTCGATTAAAAAATGAGCAATTGGTTTTAAATGTTTTGGAAATAATGAATTTTGCATGTTTCTTTGGAAATTGATGGGATTGATTGTTGATTTTGAGAGTTCGTGAAAGTTTGGTTAAAGATTGAGTAATTGATGTTAAAATTTCCGAAAATATGGGTTTTGAATGTTTCTCATGAAATTGATGAAAACAAATGGGTTTAACCGGAGTTGGGATGAGTATGTTGCGTGTAAATGGTCCATTGTGTATTATTGAGTAGGAATTGTGATTGGGATGTGAGGCAGAACGCAGCGGATAATGATAAACGGAGAGGTGATGGTCGGTTCAGGTAAGCTGAATCCGAGGTGAAGGTGGACGGATTTTGAATAAAATCCGGTAGAAGTGGACAGATTATCACCGTAATCTGTAATAGATGGTCGGATTAACACCGTAATCCGGTAGAGGAGTTAGGAATCCACCTAACCAGCACAGGAATCCACCTGTGGCTCAGGAATCCATCTGAAGAACGAGAGAGAGAAGGCTCTGCTCCGAAAATAGGGTTTTCAATATGTCAAAAGTTGTCGTGTATCTGTACATCGTTAGGCTTATATAGCCTGAAAGGAATACATTGAGAAAACCCTAAAAGGGATGGAAGCTAATACAACAAAATGGTAACCCTAATGATTACAATTTGTACAATGCTAACAGAATCTGAAAAGTAATAACAGAATTGTCAGAAGTTGTTGGGTGGTCCCCGTGTGGTCTCGTCCCAGTACCTCTGCGGGAATGCGGCCGAGCTAAGGTGCAGCTGTTGGGCTGGGATGACGGGTTGTCGTGCTGTCGTAGATAGACGTGCTAAGCTGGGTTGACGTTCTTGCGAGCAATGCGGCGAGGTTGGCAGCTCGGCATCTGGTGTGCGGGATGATGGCAGCTCGGTGAAGGGTGTAGGTTGTGCGACTGGATGAAGAGAAGAGGTAGGCAGTTCGGCTGTGGCTAAGGTCTGCTCGGCAGCTCTACTCAGGATACATGTAGGCCCTTGTCCTACATCAGGCTCCCCCACCAAAGATGAAATCGTCCTCGAGTTTTCTAAGTGCTCTGGAGGGTGATAATCGATCAAATCTCCGACGTTGAAGGTGTTAGAAATATGTAAATTATCAGGAAGATCCACCTTGTAAGCGTTATCGTTGATTCTGTTGAGTACTTTACAAGGACCAACTTTCCTCATCTGCAACTTGCCGTATGTACCTACTGGAAACCTGTCTTTGCGAAGATGAACCATTACCAGGTCTCCCTCCCTGAACGTCTTCTTTCTCATGCGCTTGTCTACCTGGGACTTATACTTGGCGTTGGATTCTTCCAGTCTGGCATTGGTGTCAACGAATGTGCGGACAGCTTCTGTCGCTCTGTGCTCGGCAGCTCGGCTGGCTCCGAGCTGAGAAGGTAAGGGAACAAGATCCAGAATGTGGGTAGGGACATGACGATACACAACCTGGAACGATCTGTTGACAGTGTTATTGAACGCGAACTCAGCTTGGGGTAGCTGGAGGTCCCACTGCCTGGGCTTGTCTCCAGCTAGGCAACGTAGCATGTTGCCGAGTGTGCGGTTGACGACTTCTGTCTGGCCATCTGTCTGTGGATGACAAGTGCTGCTGAACTGGGGGCTGGTTTAAAACTTGGCCCACAATGTCCTCCAAAAATAGCTGAGAAACTTGATGTCTCTGTCTGAAGTGATTGTCTTGGGGACGCCGTGCAGACAAACAATCTCCCTGAAGAAAAGGTTGGCAATGTTTGAGGCGTCATGGGTCTTTCTGCACGCCACAAAGTGTGCCATCTTGGAAAATCTATCAACCACCACTATGATTGAATCGGCAGCTTTCTGTGTTCTGGGCAACCCGAGCACGAAATCCATGGACAAGTCTTCCCATAGTGCTTCTAGTACAGGCAAGGGGGTGTAGAGCCCAGTATTCTGTGTCTGACATTTAGCTGTTTGGCAGACATAACACCTCTGTATGAACCGACCAATATCACGCTTGAGCTGAGGACAATGATATCTATCCTCCATTTGCTGGATAGTCTTATCACGGCCAACGTGTCCTCCAAGACCGCCGCAATGAATTTCCTTGACTAGCAACTCTCGCAATGAACACCTGGGGATACACAACTAATTCCCTTTGAACAGATACCCCTCATGGATAAGGAAACCATTTAATCCTGTCTTGTTGAGCTGGCATTGGGACCATAAATCCTGAAAGTCGTCATCTTCCTCGTACAACTCCTTGAGGAAGTCAAACCCCACCAACTCTGTGCGGGCAACAGCAAGGAGGGATGCTTTACGGCTCAGTGCATCAGCAGCTCGGTTAGAGGTTCCCGCAGTATGCTTCAGGACAAACTTGAAAGCTTGGACACGGGCAATCCATCTGGCATGCTTCCTGTTGATGATTGTTGAGCTGTTTAGGAACTCTAGGGCCTTGTTGTCAGTGTGGAGTACAAACTCTTGATGAATGAGGTAATGTTCCCACACTCTCAGATCTTGGATAACTGTGTAGAGCTCCAGCTCATAAGCAGTCCAATTCTTTCTCGCCTCGCTCAGCTTCTCACTGTAATAAGCCACTGGCCGGTCTTCCTGGGATAGAACAGCTCTCACCCCAATGTAGCTGGCATCCGTATGAACTTCGTATAGCTTACCAAAATCCGAAAGGGCTAAGATTGGTGCTGAGGACAGTTTCTCCTTGAGCTTAGCAAAGCTCTGCTCGGCCTCATTAGTCCACTCAAATTGCTTCTTCTTCAGACACTCTGTCATTAGCGCCGCAATGGTGCTGAAGTCCTTGATGAACCTTCTGTAGAAGGTAGCCAATCCATGGAAACTCCACACATCATGTGCGGATGTGGGTGTTGGCCATTCTTGAATAGCCCGAACTTTCTCCTGATCAACTATTAGACCATCCGCGCTGACCACAAAGCCTGAGAACACTAGGTTGTCGGTCAAGAAACTGCAGTTCTTCAAATTGACATAAAGGTTGTTGTCTCTCAACAGGATCAAGACCTCTCTCAGATGTTGGTGATGTTCTTGTCGACTTCGGCTATAGATTAGGATATCATCAAAGTAAACAACGACACAGGATCCAATAAGAGGTCGGAGTACCTGGGTCATGAGTCGCATGAACGTGCTTGGGGCATTAGACAACCCAAATGGCATGACAAGCCACTCGTACAGGCCATCCTTGGTCTTGAAGGCTGTTTTCCACTCATCTCCTGGGCGGACACTGATCTGATGGTAGCCACTCTTCATATCCAGATTTGAAAAGATTGTAGCTCTTGCCAGTTGATCCAACATATCTTCAAGTCGAGTAATGGAAAAACGGTACTTGATGATGATCTTTTTGATAGCTCGGCTATCAACACACATTCTCCAACTCACATCCTTCTTAGGTGTGAGTAGTACGAGCACTGCACATGGACTCATGCTTTCTTGGAGAAACCCCTTCCTCATCAGCTCACTGATCTGGGCCTGCAGCTCGGCATGCTCTGTTGGGCTCATCCGGTAGTGAGGTAAGTTAGGGAGACGTGATCCTAGGATCAGGTCTATCTGATATTGTATGTCATGTGCTGGGGGTAGGCCATCTGGCAGCTCGGCTGAAAGGACTGAGCTGAACTCTTTAACAATGGGCTCCAGCTCTGTTGGCACGCTGGTCGGTTGTGGACCTTATCCCTTCACAACCACCAAATGTACTTCACTTTCCTCCAACTCTTCTTTTCCCAACTCTGGCACCACTAATAGAGTCTTGTTGGCAGTGCGGGTCTCTCGAGGCTTCTGTCCTCCCATGGGAACCAAAGTAATCTTGGTCCCGTGGTGCATAAAAGAGTAAGTGTTGAAAAGACCATTGTGGGTAGAACCAACATCGAATTGACATGGTCGGCCTAGGAGCAAATGACAAGATGACATGTCTACTACGTCACAAACCACCTCGTCCTTGTACTTCTGACCAATGGAAAGTTGTACCGTGCAACGTTCATTTACCTTGACTTCTCCACCGTCATTGATCCAACCAATCTTATATGGACTGGGATGAGCTTCCGTTTTCAGTTAAAGCTTGTCCACCATAGTTCGGGAAACTATGTTATCTGTGCTCCCTCTATCAATAATCAGCTCGCACACTCTCTAACCCACTGTACAGCGAGTGTGAAAGATATTGTGCCTCTGAGTCTCAGCTTCTAACCTTGGAGAATACAGCAATCTGCGAACAACTAGAACCACTCCCTCATCAGCTTCCACTACCTCTTCTTCATCAAACTCTTGGGTCTGGTCTTCCAACAGTTCATCTTCTTCATCTCCTTGCAGAGCAAGGTTAGCAACACGTCTGTTCGGGCATTTGTTAGAGCGATGACCTGGCTCTCCACACCTGTAGCACTTGATGGGCTGGGAAGAAGGCGTGTAAGGGCTTGGGGAGGTCTTCTGAGGTGCGGCGACCTGTTTGTTAACTTGCCGCACTAGTTGAGTAGCACTGGAACTTCCTGCGACTGCTTCTCCACTTGCCGCGATGCCACTTGTCTGACTTGGCAGCTCTCTCTTTCCACCTGACACCTGTCCTGACGCGGTCCTGTTGAATCTCTGGGATCCCGCGTTGACCCTGTCCAGTTGGGCTTCAACTCGTAAGGCTAGCTCAACAGCCTCGTTGAGGGTAAAGGCTGGATGTAACACCACTTTGTCTTGGATAGGTAGGCGTAGGACATTGTTGAACCTGGCCACCTGTTGGTTGTCAGTTTCTACCAGGTCATTACGGAAAGATAACATGTAGAACTCATCCGTGTAGGCTCTGACCGACCAAATTCCTTGCTTGCAGTTCTAATACTGCTGGAACAGCAACTGCTCATAATTAGCGGGCAAGAACCTCTGTTTCATCATTTTCTTCATCCTTGGACATGAACGTATCGGGGTCTTGTTCTGTCGTGCCCTGGACATTTGTAACTGGTCCCACCAGGCAGACGCTCCACTCTTGAGACGATAGGCCACAAACTTGACCTTCCTCTCTTCTTCAATCTCCATGTACTCGAAGAAACGCTCAACCTTTTTTTATCCAGTCAAGGAAACCTTCCATGTCCAGACATCCATCAAATGAGGGCAACTCCACCTTCATTCGATAGTCTCTGTTCCCTTGTGGTCTTCCTTGGTCACCATAGTTAAGAATCCTTTCATCGGCATCACTGTTTGAGTCTGATAAGGCTACAAGCATGGGGTGTTGATGAGGAACTCTTCTCGGAACTCTGGCTTGTGCACCATTCTGGCCCACAGGTTCAGGGAAAGCCTGGGCCTGCTCTTGACGGACCTGAACACGAGCAAACTCGCCGGTGAGGCGCTCGACAAGTTCATGTAGTTTACGCATCTCTTGTTGAACAATCCTCAAGTCTCTCACTGTTGCTGATCGATCTTCTGGAGCATCGTCCATTGAAAGTAGGCTCTGATACCAACTGACGCAGAACGCAACGGAGAATGATAAACGGAGAGGTGATGGTCAGTTCAGGTAAGCTGAATTCGAGGTGAAGGTGGACGGATTTTGAATGAAATCCGGTAGAAGTGGACAGATTATCACCGTAATCTGTAACAGATGGTCGGATTAATACCGTAATCTGGTAGAGGGGTTAGGAATCCACCTAACCAGCACGGGAATCCACATGTGGCTCAGGAATCCACCTGAAGAACGAGAGAGAGAAGGCTCTGCTCCGAAAATAGGGTTTTCAATATGTCAAAAGCTGTCGTGTATCTGTACATCGTTTGGCTTATATAGCCTGAAAGGAATACAATGAGAAAACCCTAAAAAGGATGGCGGCTAATACAACAAATGGTAACCCTAATGATTACAATTTGTACAATGCTAACAAAATCTGAAAAGTAATAACAGAATTATCAGAAGTTGTCGGGTGGTCCCCGTGTGGTCTCGTCCCAGTACCTCTGCGGGAATGCAGCAGAGCTAAGGTGCAGTTGTTGGGCTGGGCTGACGTGCTGTCGTGCTGTCGTAGATAGACGTGCTGAGTTGGGCTGACGTTCTTGTGAGCAGTGCGGCGAGGTTGGCAGCTCGGCATCTGGTGTGCGGGATGACAACTCGGTGAGGGGTGTAGGTTGTGCGGCTGGATGAAGAGAAGATGTAGCCAGTTCGGCTGGGGCTAAGGTTTGCTCGGCAGCTCTACTCAGGATACATGTAGGCCCTTGTCCTACATCAGGATGTCTGGGTTTGGTTGAAAATGGTAAGGGAGATGATGAACAGTACATCTGTTACTGGGTTTTTTGATTGAGGGTGTCACATACCGATATATGAATTAATCACATATTGATATGTGATGTCGGCGGAGACCATTCGAAATGTGAGTTTGTGTGAATCAATCGATATGTGGGATGAACTGGTCACATATCGATATGAGCCATATATCGAAATGGCAACTCTGAGCACATATCGATATGTGATGTCTGTGGGGAACCAATAGGAATAGAATCGAAAGGAGGTTTGATGAAGAGGGACCAAAGAGGACACATATCAATATATGACAAAACACATCGATATGTGAGCTCACTAGTGGGATTCTGGCAGTGAACATCAAAAATAAAATAAAATAACATATAAATAAAATAGAAATAAATAGAAATAAATAGAAAAGGGTAAAATAAATGGAAATGGAATGGGAAAAAGTAAAGTAAGGGATATTAGTGGATTTCCATTCATTTATTTACGCCTTTGTTTTATTGTTCGAGCTATATTTTGTATCGGTTACTGACAATTTCAGCTTGGACACGTGGGGAAGCTAGTGATGTCGAGCCCCCAAAGAAGTAGGGTACTCGACTCGGCACAAACAATCATTGTGAGTATGTTAGTTACGCTTTAAATTTAATCATGTAATTGTTGTGTGTAAATGTGGATTGTGGAATCATGTGTATAAATGTGGACTGGGAAAACACCTATGTGGTCATGTGGTCACGGGCGGACGCGCCAAAGCACCCTAATGATGTGCTTGTCGTGGATGTGTTCCTATACGGCTTGTCATGGATGTGCTCCTATACGACGGTTACGTGTTGTTTACAGTGATTTTCATTTGTTTAAATTATTATGTAACTTACATATTCCTGTGTTTTCCATTATTTGGATGTCACAGAACTGGATAGAAAGGAGAGTTGGTAGTGATCCATTACGAATGATGTTACAAATTTTGATTGGGATGTCCGGTTTTGGATGAAAATGGTACAGGTGTTAATTACTGGGGTTTTAATTGAGGGTCGCATACCGATATGTGGATTAGTCACATATTGACATGTGATGTCAGCTGAGACCATTCATAATGTGAGTTTGTGTGATTATACATGATTTGGGGTTTCATCATAAATTCGTAGAAACTCGTGTTCCATGTTGAAAATCAAAGGGGTTTTCTATGTGTTTCGCATTAAGGAAGAAGTTCTTGGTGAATTGAACCTAAATCCTAGGATTTGGTGGTTTTCGAGGTGAAATTCGTAATTGTTTCAAAATGACTGGAATTCTCTTCATTAAATCTTGAGTTAGGCATGTTTAAGATGTAGCAACACATTGTTGATTTTGTAACTTTTGAGAAGAGAAACTGAATATTGTATTATTGAATGTATTCTTAATACAAAGGAAGAGTACAAATATATAGAACTATATTACGCCTAATTAGGAAAGAACAAATAAAGGAAACAAAATCAAAGATATCAATTACATAGTAGTGGATTGTGCAGTGTCTTGAGTAAGTTGTGTAAGTAGAGTCACCAACGTGTGTGTTCTAATATATCCTTTGACGTTGGATACTAAAGTGGTGTAACATGTTATTGGTTATGGATCCTTTGAATCTTGAAAATGTTGAGGATGCAACTTCTAGTGAGTATGGAGGAAAATGAGGTTAACAAGCCGGAAGTTCCGCAAAATCTGCTAGAAGTTGGGGATGTTGATAGAATCCTTGTAGCTAGGGCACAACTTACAGAAAATCAAATAGTTTTTATGCAGTAGCAGACCGTTCAGGCGACAACAGCGGGTGCAGGTACCGGTTGCTCGAAAAATTTAAGAAGTATACAACAGAATTTGAGGAGATGGTGTCTCCAGGTGCCGCAGAGGATTGGTTAAAGGATGTGGCGCTGATACTTCATGCTATGGGAGTGACAAACACTCAGAGGGTAATGTTGGTGTCATTTAGTTTAAAAGGTGAGACATGAAGGTGGTGGGAAGCTCTGAGTAGGCAATTGACAGTACTGTTACCAAGAGTTGTACTAGCAGTACCGCAGGTTTTAACAAGAGATCACTTTGTGAAAGAGTTCAATGATCAGCGTTGCACAGAGAGTTAGTGCTTTGAACAAGATGCAACTTTTACTAATTTAAAACAGGGTAATATGTTTGTGGTAGAGTATGAGGCGAGATTTGCAGCTCTATCCAGATATGCGGCTGACTTGGTAGATTCAGATGTGAAGTAGTGTTAGACGGTTCTGTAGTGGACTTACGCCTAGTGTGGCAACAAAATTAACTTCGTTTTGTGAAAGGGATTATGCAGACTTGGTAGATATGGCTCGAAAAATTGGAAATGACATTAAGGACTTTTATGAAAGTCGTGAAAAGTATAAGAAAACAAAAATTGATGCAAGTCAAGATGAGAAGTCAAGTGGTAGGAATTTTAAAGGTGGGGAACAACGATCTCAATCAGGAAAAGGACATAGTGGAGAGAAGTCACATAGAGGATCTTCTGAGTAGTGGAAGGACAAAACAGAGCAAAGTGACAGTAGGCCAATAGTCTCTAGTGGACAAGGGGTGACAAGACAATGTTTTAAATATGCCAAACTGATCATCTTGTACAGGACTGCAGTGACAAGACCAAGGGGTTTAATGCTTCAATTGTCTAATAGGAACTGGAAACGAGCAGCAGTGTGAATCTTTGTGAACAAATCAACAATATGAAGAGTAGAGGAAACAAAAGGTAGAGAAATAGCATCAGCTTGAAGATGGTGACGAGTGAGGTGACAGTCTATCTCAATATGCTTGGTGCACTCGTGAAAAATAATATCATGAGCAATCTGAATAGCACTTTGATTGTCACAGTAGAGAGGTGTAGGAAAAGGCTGAGGAGCATCCAAATCCGAGAGGAGCCAACGAAACCAAATAATCTCAGTAGTAGCCTGAGCCATAGCCCGAAGAAAGGGCGGGTTATGTGTTAGGTAGTTGACAGTCAGCACATAAAAAACTCAGTTAGATCCCTATGACAAGAATCCATTTATAAATACAACTAATGCTAAGGCGTTCCCTTTATGTGACGCGGTGTGCCAGCCTCGTGGTGCTTCGAAAAAAATGCAAGGGCGTTGCACCTGCCTCGAGGTGTTTCGAAAAATTTTCTAGGGGTGTTGCACCTGCCTCGGGGTGTTTCGAAAAATTTGTTTGAGGCGTCGCACCTGTCTCGGGGTGTTTCAAAATTTTTGTTAGAGGCATCGCATCGGCGCCCAGGTGTGGCGATAAATGAGCAAGGGTTTTCGCGTGGTTCTGGAGGAGCACAGGCAAAGAAATTAGTACATGAAAATAGGCTAAGGCTCGCTAACTAGAATATAGGATCACTGACAAGTAAAACCATGAAGTTAATTAATTGCATGATTAGAAGGAGAATTAGTATCATTTGTTTACAAGAGACCAAGTGGTTGGAGAGAAATCTAAAGAAATAGAGAGCACCGGGTATAAGCTTTGTTACACTGGAAAAAATAGGCATATGAATGGAGTGAAGGTTGTTATAGCAAAACACCTTAAGGAGGTCACGGTCTTGAGAAAGCGAGGTAGGATTATTTTAGTTAAACTAGTGGTTGGAGAGATTATTGTAAATGTTATTAGTGCCTACGCACCCCAAGTCAGTTCGGATGATCATGCGAAAAGACAATTCTCGGATCAAATAGATGAAATGGTGTAAGAGATTCCTTTGGGAGAAAAGATATTTATAGGTGGTGATTTCAATGGACATATAGGCCACATTAAGCAAGGGTATAAAACGGTCCATGGTGGTTTTGGTTTTGGCTCCCAAAATGAAGATGAAAAGAGTAATTTGGACTTTGCAGTGGCTATTGACCTTAGCATAATGAAAACATTCTTTAGGAAGAGGGATGAGCATCTTATCACTAATAAGAGCGGGTCTAATAGAAGCCAAATAGATTACTTCCTAGTAAAAGACACAGATCGTTTAGTTTGCAAAGATTGTAAGGTCATACCTGGAGAGTGTTTAGTGTCACAACATAGGCTTATTGTCCTAAATATTTGTTTGAAAGGTCAACAGAGAATGAGAAGAGAGCAAAGACCCGCGAACTAAATGGTGGAGTCTAGGAGGAGAGAGATTGGAGTTGTTTATAGATAAGATGTTAAATGAAGCAAGTTGAAATTTCGAGGGCAGCAATGAGGAAATGTGGAACACGATGGCGGAGCCCATTAGAAAAAGATAGCAAGAAGTTCTTGGAGAGTCGAAAGGGAGAGGCCTCACCTCAAAAGAGACTTGGTGGTGGAATGATGTGATCGAGACCATAGTAAAAGCTAAAAATAGTGCTTTAAGAAGTGGCAAAAAGACAAATTTTAGGAGTTAAAAACAAGCTTGCAAGGAGGCCAAGAAAGCTATTGGGGAAGCTAAGATGAGATCGTTTTAGGATTTCTTTACGCTAGATTAGATAACAATGATGGATAAAATGATATATATAAGCTTGCAAAATGGAGAGAGAAGAAAACAAGAGATGTATCACAAGTTAAGTACATAAAAAATGACTACTATAGTATACTAGTGAAGGATGAGGAGATTAAAGAAAGATGAAAGAATTATTTTGATAAACTATTGAATGAGAAACATGAGAAAAGCCTAAGCAAAGATCATTTGGGTGCTTCTAATAGGAGTGAGAGTCAAGAGCATATGTTCTATCGCATGGTACAAAAGTATGAAGTGATAAACGCATTGAGAAGAATGAAATCAGGCAAATTTTAGGATCAGAGGCTTCCCTATTGAGGTTTGGAAGAGCCTTGGGGACAGAGGAGTGATGTGGTTGACAAAACTCTTCAACAAGATTATTCTTACTAGAAGAATGCCTAATGATTGGAGAAAGAGTACTCTAGTACCAATATATAAGAACAAAAGAAATATTCAGAGTTGCAACAACTATAGAGGTATTAAATTAATAAGTCATGCATTGAAACTGTGGGAAAGAGTTATTGAGCATCGACTAAGAATGCTAACAACAATATCAGAGAATCAATTTGGATTTATGTCGGGTAGGTCAAAATAAAGGCAATATACATAGAAGATTAGTTGAAAATTACAAAGAAAAAAATAAGGATATTCACATGGTTTTTATAGACTTAGAAAAGGCATATGATAAAGTGCCTAGAGACATTATATGGTGAGTCTTGGAGAGAGGGCATAACAAAAGTATATATTGATGTGGTTAAAAATATGTATGAAGGTGTTGTCACTATTATTAGATCTCATGTAGAGAAAACAAGTAAATTCCCAATCACAATAGGATTACATCAAGGGTCTGCTTTGAGTCCTTATCTTTTTGCTCTAATTATGGACGAATTGACTAGACCTATTCAGGATGATGTACTATGGTGTATGTTGTTTGCTGATGATATTGTCTTGGTAGATGAAACTGCAAAAGGTGTTAATGTCAAATTAAAAACCTGAAGAGAAACATTGGAGTCGCAAAATTTTAGGATCAACAGAAGTAAGACAGTATATGATGTGTAAGTTTAGTGATAGCCAAAATATTAATGTTGACATAGTGGCCCTCCAAAATCAGGAATTACCAAGAAGCGAACGTTTTAAGTATTTTGGCTCAATTGTTAGTAAGGATGGAGAGATTGCGGAAGATGTTACACACAGAATTCAAGTTGGATGGATCAAGTGGTGAAGTGCTTCGAGAGTGTAACGTGATCGTAAAATACCTGCAAAGTTGAAGGGGAAGTTCTACCGTACGGCCATAAGATCAGTCATGCTATACGGTACAGAGTGTTGGGCAACTAAGAAACAATATGTGAGTAAGATGAGCGTCGCTGAAATAAGATGTTAATTGGATGTGTGGTAAAACTTTGCGAGATAGAATTAGAAACAAAAACCTTCAAGATATAATAGGGGTAGCGCCGTTGTAAAGTAAGATAAGAGAAAATAGATTACGGTGGTTTGAACATGTCTATCGTAGGCCCATTGACGCGGTAGTTAAGAGGAGTGATAGAGTTATAATAGATGATAGCACTAAGGGAAGGGGTAGACCTAAATTGACTTTAGAAGCGGTAGATCGTAAGGATTTAAGTTTGTTAGGTATAACGGAACACAAAGCACTCGACAGAGCACATTGAAAAAAAATGATTCATGTAGCTGGCCCTATTTGATTGGGATTCAAGGCTAAGTTTGGTTTGGTTTGGTTTGGTTTAGTAGTATGAGCTATAGTGTGGTAGCCGGACCCTGACTATCTCGGGCCGGACCCCCATTAATCCGGATCAGCTCAACATCCGGATCCAACACACACCTCATGGAGCAATCAAGGGCCGTCAGCCTTATGTACCTCCGGACATACACTGATGTCGGACAGATCCGGCGGATCATCATGTGTTCGACATCTTAAGCAGTCTCAACGGACACCAGAAGGAGCCAGGTCGGGCCGGCCATGCGGTCTCCTTCAACCTTCGTCATTCCTATCCGGACGTCAAGGAAGCCCAGCGTTTCCACTCCCCACTGGGAAGAGGAACAACTTCCACCGGCGGACGGTCTAATGCCGGAGGGGTCCACCATCGGCAGCAGCAGGGAACAATGACCTTCGGCAGGTGGCACCCGGGTCGGCCGTACAACTACTGACGTGGCCCGGGTCGGTTCAGCGGCCCAACAACATTGTAGGGCTGACGTCAGTACAC